>WAAG01008715.1:2192-27700 GCA_013390105.1 Tichodroma muraria | reverse complement strand
CTGAAACCCCGGCAGAAACAGCCCTCCCCCACTTCCTTCTCTGCTAGCTTGCTCTAACAGCAGGCAGACATAAGTGAAAGGAAAAACAATGAGAAAGGAAACTTGGGAGGGACAGGTTAGAAGCAGAAGGAAGAAGCAAAAGGTCTGACTCTGCAGACCATATTCATGATGAAAAGCATTTGCACAAATAACCTAATTGCATTCTGTGGGACTGCCGGGCTGAGTAAAAGTGCTGCAAGTGCAAGCAACAATTGCAGAGGCAGGAAACAAGTAGGAAAAGAAAGAAAAAGGAAGCCTCACATGAATCAGACACCTGCACAGAGGAGAGCAGTCTCATAGACCCCAGGAAAAACAAATCAACCAAAACACTCACTGCCTTTGAGTTACTGCAGAAATATTTATAGCGCTTTTCCCGACCTCTGCCTGCTTCCTGGCAGGCAACACCACAGAAAGAATCTTTACCACTGGCATCCCCTTCTTCTGCCAAACAAGAAAGCAGTCCCTTCCCAGAGCTCTGCAAAGGCAGGAAGAGAGACCAGACGGGCTGCAGGAGTGGTCTGGTCTTCACCTGGGGAAGCATGAGTATCAACCCAGGCACACACTCACAGGAGGGAGCATGGGCATCTCTTCCTGTATGATGAATTGGGGGAACAGCATTGATTTTGTATTGATTACTCTCAGCAAGGAATAACACAGAGCCAAGGAAGTGATGGGTTCCAACAAAACTCCTCGTCTTTTCTAAATGGCCACTTCTTTCCTTTTCCTACAAAGCACAATGGGGCACTGAAGAGAATCTGATGTCCAGTAACTGAATTGCTCCTTTTCCAGTGAGCTCTTTCAGGAATTCTCAAGACACCTTCTATGACAGAGCAATTCTAAGTTTATAAATCATTATAATAATGCATTTTTTTATCAAAAGCTTTTCTCCTAAAAGGAAACGCTAGAGAGCAATCCAATCATTCCACTGAAGACATGCATTCGAATTCTCTGGGCTCACGCTAATTGGCACTTTTCAAAATGTTTCCAGTTAGGTTTGTCCGTAAGCGTGAAAAGGAAAATCAAAATATGTCTCTCTGAGATGGGCTGATGTTTGTGAAACAAAACTATAAAATCAGGGAAAGCAGGGACTAAATTCAAAGCAATGATGGATTGAGATCATACATTAAAGATGACAGGATCTTTCTAAATCACCTCAAATATGAAACACTTGCAGTACTAAGTCACAAACTTATCTGAAAAACACACACTACCACCTACTGGCAATTATTCATATATGTTATTTACATACAGATAAGTGGCAACAATATGTGCACATTTGATTTGCATGAACTTTGCTAGAAAAAAGATCATTCTTCATCTTTACAATTACTAGACTTGAAGAAAAATATACTCCTGTGGATGTAATTCCCACAGTGTGTGACTAGTTATTGTTTTCTTTTCAATAAAAACTTAAACCAGAATAGCTGTTTAGTGAAATACTTCCCATTTAAGGTGGTTGCTTTTGCCAGTAATGTAATATGGGGGCTTTTGGCTCATCCATAAGTTGGTAACATGGTCCCACCAGACTTACAGGTCTTCCCATTTCACACCCACTGTCCTGGAAATAGGGCATAAATTATTCCAGTGGTGGTATGGGACCAGGGAGGAAAACTGGGGCAAGTGCTTCTCCTGGATACAACCACTCGTCTGCCCAATCACACAGACACCTGGGAAAAGGAGGACCATGGCTGGATTGAGGAGCTAACATGAAGAAAAGATAACACTCAGAAACATCTTTTCCTCAGGTGATTCCCTGCCTTTTGCTGCAGTTCTCACCTTCTTGCCCTAAGGCTCACAGTAATGCCACAGAAACATCCTGGAGGTAAAAGGGCTGTGATTTGTACGCCAGAAAGAAGCGTTAGTTAAAGGCCCTCGAGTGCACACCAACCACACACATCACCCTGGCTGAGCTGGAGTGACATTTTTCACCTCCATGCTCTCATTGGAGGCCTCTGCATGATTGCTGAGGTGGTGCTGCTGTGGATGATGCCTAATTTTGGACATCATTCAGAATATAAAGTTGAGCTGGGACTATGTCAATGTGCAGCCTGACTGAGCCCTCACCTCACCAAAAAGAAAACGTGCCAGGAAAGCCAGGCCTGACTCCACTGAGTCATGGTCTGACTGCTGTGCGCTTGATCTCAGCCCTGCTGCTGCCATTTCTTGCATGAGATCAGCTTCCAGAGAGGATTTTGGTACGTGGGTGGCAATGTCAGAAAGATTGGCTGGCCCTGATGTAAAGGCTCCCTGAAGGCCAAAGATGGAGGCTGAGAAGAATTGCCCCTGCAGTCCTAAGGGCACCTGCCCACATGACACCAAGTTAAGCCCCAGACAATATATACTCAAAAGTCAAACCAGCAACAGGAGAAGCTTACTGCCAACTGTTGCAGCCTTGCAGGAAAACCACCTTTTCAGCGTCTTATAAACAAACCATTCTATCCAAGAATGGCATTGCAGGTATATAAATAAATCAACATTTCAAAATTAATAAACTTTTATACATTTACAATTAATACAATTTATAGTTAAACTAGATTTTAACTGGAGTTGATTTTCAAAATATTTTTTTCTGTTAGCTGAATCCTAATTATACACCAGGTTTCCTACTGGCAAGTATCCGACTAGGTCAAGGCTAGTGATATAGGCCCTCAGATATGCTGTGCTAATGCCTGACACTCAGAGCAGACTCTTTTCGTTCTCTTCAATATATGCATTGCAAGTAGTATTTTAATTGGGCTCCCAATTCAGAAAGCTGGAATGAGATCGTGAGTCATTTTTATAAGTTGACTCACATGCTACAAAACTGAAGAATTTTGTGCAGGGAAAAAGAAAAAGCAGAGGGTGGGTTTGTGGATTTCTGAACATCCCCGTTGTGGGGAAAAGGGTGAGTTTGTCCCTAGCACCCAGCTGCAGCAGCACAGGGGTTCAGCAAATGCATTGCTCAGATGAGGCTTTCATCTGTAACTGTTGAAGGAAGGATGCTCTTGGGAGGCTTTTGTTTCACGAAAGCTGTGATCAAGAGATCATATGAAGTATTATAATTTTGACACCATTTTCCTTTTGGAAAAGGAACCAGTCCCAGCATCAGAGGATGCCTGATTTCAGGGTGCTTCAGTGATTGCATTTCAACAGTTCCATTTCAAGACTGGGCAACATAGAGACAACAAGAGAGGGCTCCTCCTCTCCCTTAGATGCTGACCCTGCATCTCCAAACTCAAACTGGAGACAGAGCTGGATTAAGTTCTTTTCTCCCTGCACATCACCAAGGAAATGTCCCACAGCTCCCACTGTAGCCATGTGAAAACCCTGAAGGCTTCCCACTGCACTGCCTGCATTGCTTGTGCAACCTCAGAGCCTCAAACCATTTGCATGGGTACAAGGGATGGGGACTCAGAACAAGGCAAGTGGAATCAAACCTATCCTTCTTTTTGATGTGTTACATCAAAAAGGGATCAAAAATGTGGTAAACCCCACATTTATTCACTGAGGCAAGAAAGTGTGAACTGCAATACACAGAAACTGCAAGAAAATCCTTTTCCTTATACTGAGGAAAAAGCTTTTTTGACCTGTCACTTTCCCTGTCATAACCACATTTTATCATTTTTCTTTCCTTATCCTTAGAGGAATCTATACAATACACAAATGAAAGGCAAATTCAGAGAAGGCAGAAAATGCCAGGGTGTTTTTCATTGTCCTGAGGACAAATGCCAGAGCCCTTCTGGGACATTCAGAACATCTAGTCACTGTATCTTATTCAAGGGAAAAGCCATCTGTCAACAAACTAATCACTGGACAGATTCAGAGACAAGTGAAAATAAAAAGCCAATACAAATATGCAGATGAGGTTCCAGTCAGCAACTAGCCACAGAAAACAAACAAATCCCATCCACAAAGCCTGGCATTTGGGTCCAGTCATTTTTCACTGAAGTCAGAACTGGGGAGGGAATAATGCAAAGTGATCTTCAAACAGGAACTTTCAAATCAGTCAGTATGACTGTGAAAAGATGAGCATGAACCAAACCTGGATCCATATCCTACCTACATAAGCCAGTAACAGCAGCAGAACAGAGTATGAACGTAACAACTGAGCTCCTACCACGTTATTAACAGTATTAAAAGCCCTACTACTTAATATTTAAACATTCATTAATACTGAACAGTTTGAGTCCAAGCTCGTGGCTGACTGCAGCCTTCATTTTTGATCAGAAACACACTACCCCAAGGGAAGGACTCCAAGTGACTAATGTTCCTAGAGGCCAGGATTCTATCACCAGTGAAAAGTGAAGCATCTTTGCCCCATGTGTGGGCCCAACTCTCATATTTTTTTCATGAATGTCTTCTATGACAAGGGACTTGATGATATGTGGACTGAGATCTTCGCCAGTCTTCCTCTTGAAAAATGAAAGCCCTCTCCTGGGTTACCACAAGTACACTTTCCTCAAGCACAAGTGCATGAAGAACATTCTGCAAAGGAGTTCCTTGATGTTAAGGCCCTGTTGTTCCTTTACTTTTTATGCCTCACTTCAGGATGCACATGTAAATGGCAAAAGGACATAAATTGTTTTGATTCTGCACCAAGTTTGCTCTCATATTGGTGAAAAAGATTGAACAGCAGAGGAAAATTTGTATATTTCAGAACATTAGCATGTGCCATGTTAAATAAACAACTGAGTTAGACTTCAGTTTCAGCAACATGAAACATGAAAGATGTTCAGCTTAGCACTAGCTGAAATCAACCTGAAGGAGTCCGAACTTCTGAGAGCTAAAATCATAATTGCTTCCTTAAAGGCATCACTTGAATAAAATTAAATGCATTTCTCCAAAAGCTTCACTGGCATAGCAACTGATTGGCCCTTGAGGATTCCTATAGATACTTGTCATTCACCATGAAATCAGGTCAGCAGCTAAAATTAAACACCCACCTCTCCCCTGCACCGCATGTGGAGTCATCGCTTTTAGTATTGCTCAGCCTCTGCCTCCCCAAACGGGTTCATTCTTACCACAAGCTTAAAGGCTGTCTTATCAAGGAGCACTGATGGATACAGTCATTCCTGCTCCGAGATGAAACTGTTGGGAATCAGGCTAGCAGTCCCTTTGACTCCATCTGCATTGATTAGCTCTCGGGCAGCCTGCCAAGGCGCTGTGCTGCCTCTTACCCTCGCCACTGTTAATCTGCCTCAGCGAGGCCTGCAAGCCCTACATAAACTGCAATTTCTCTTCATTAGTGTGATTCTGCCTGCATGAATCTGATAACATATGGGATATTATCATAAAACAGCCTATTTCACCAATTCATTTTCTCCTTTATGAAGATTATGAATGTACTGCGAGTGCATAGGAAGGATAGAACACAAGAGTCTACTGTACAGTTTAGCTTTGATTCAGTTTCTAAAATGCAGATAGCCTTCCTTTTAAATTCACATTTCCCAATAATCCTGTGCTAATATATTATAAAAACTGCTGACTCTCTCTCCCTGATTTTCTCTAGTTCATTATGGCTGATCCACGCTCCATGTCACTTGCCTGGATTGAGACTTTAATGATGAACAGAGCTAGCAGATGCCACAGAATGGAAAAAAATGGGAGCTACAGTAACTGTTTAGTCAACCCTAATCACTGCCACAGTCTGACTAAGCATGAACATGAAACATGATCACAGTTTGACTACGGATTATGCAATTTCAAGCATATGCTTTATGCCCCCTCACTTCCTGCCTGTTTCAGATAACGTGAGTCTGTTGGAACGGGCAGTTTCTGCACAGCTGAATGAGCACTTTGTCTGGGAATGACATGGAGGTAGGTAGATTCCTACCTGCGTCTGAGATTTATTAATTAGCACCTGTCCCCATTTAATGAAGTCTGTGTGCCCTCTGCTGGTACATGCATGCACTCCTAGCAACGTCAGCACTCATAAATGGAATAGTCTTACATTGAGAGCTGCTGTTGCCCCTTGGACAAGGTGTTCTGGTGTGCTCACACGTGCAATATAAAATAAACCGAAATTAAGATCCCCTTTTATTCTAAAAAACACAGCTGTTTTGCCCTTAAAACAGTTAGGTTGGTTAATGCCTCTGTTTTGGGGGCATTTTCTGCTAAAAGGCACCATTCCAATTGCATCTCTCCTTCAGAGGAGCTTTTGTATGCACTGATCCCTCAAGGGGTGGGTCTAAGGGCATGTTGCAGAGGACTGAGAACATAGAAGCCTGCAGCAACCACAGACTTGTTCTGAGCTGCCCCCAAGAAAAAAAATAACTCAGCTTTCCAGGATTAATCCATTATAAAATGCTACACTAACTCCTGGCTAATCTGTATCAATTACTGAGTACAGACACATGCAGTAAAGGTCACTGCAATAAGCAGTTCACTCCTTAAATTGCTCCCACTGCCAAACCCAGTCAAGACTGCTAGGGATCATTACTAGGGGATCATTAGCTTAACTCATCTGACAACCTCTTCTGCAGACCCTTCTAACTCTTTGTACTGCCAAACAACAGCAGAACCTCCAAGACTACGGAATGGCTCTTCTTCTCAAGCAAACAAGCAAAAACCACAGGATGGGCAGGGTGAAAGTGGCATCAAATGAAGATAAACATGCCCATATACTAACAGCTGGCACCAGTGCCCAGAGAGGTGCTGACAGTTCCCTTCAGTTGGAGGGTTCCAGGAGAAATGGGCCATATACCCATGCACCATTCATACATGGTAGTAGAGCAGAGGGGGAAAAAAAACAGCTCCCTGTATGCCAAACCATGACAAATCCCATGAAAAAAACCTTGAGAAAAAATATTTTGTGCCTCGCTAATGGCAGTTAAAACAGTAACAAGGAAAAAGTAAACAGCTGAGTGTGTGGCTGACTTGCTGCCCTGGGAAGTGTCAGCAGATCTGCTCCTGGCAGTGCCCAGCAGCACTGTGAGACTCTGTCACAAGGGTTAACCACTGCATATCAAAGAGTAGGTGCAGGCATGAATGTCATTGAAAACTGGCTGGTTCAGGGCATATGAAAAGCTGTGTAAATTTTAAATGCTGCTCGTGTACACAACTCAACACTGAGTGTGGACTAGTGACCCATGGCAGGGAGGTTTGCCTTCGAGAGGAAGCTATTGCTTAGATGCGTATCAAGGACTCCTGTCTGCTCTTTCCCTTCCTTTCAAACTGAGCAGTAGCTATTGCACAAATGTGTGAGTACAGACCAGTCCAACTGCTGCAGGAGACAGAAATGTCAAACAGGCTGTCAGGAATAGGAATCAGCGTTATATTCAGTCCTGCCCAGATGAAAGCACAGCACAAAAATGACCTGCAGGGGCATCTTCTCTATCTTTCTGTAATTTCACTTTATTATTAAACTCCATTCTCACTGCGGTCTCATCCAGACTAGAAGAGGTCACAACCAAACATGGAAGCAAACACAGCATTAAAACCAATTTTATGCCCAATGTACTGCTATTTCAGCTCTGTTAAAGTACTGTAATATGCCTGGGAAAGGAGGGGAGCCAAGAGACAGGTGTAGGCAGATATTTTTCAAAAGTGCTAAAGAGCCTGAGTTTCAAAGCAGAACACAGCTGGAAAGGAGAGAGGAGGCTCATTAACCCACAGGTACTAATACATTTTGAAACATGACCCATTTTGCAGAGTCAGAGTACAGAAAATGTCCACACTGTGGTTCTAATAAAGCCTGTGACAGCAATAAGGGACACTGAACAGGTACAAGAAGCTGTATGTGTAGGTGAGCAGGAGATGGAGCCAGGCCAATCTTCCTGCCATAAACACACACACGTTATTTTTCCAAGCCCAGACACAAACTTATTTATTTCTATTTCAAGTACACATTGTACTAGAGACACATTCTCAATAACAAGCATCTGTCCCTATATGGTCAAACTACCTCCCTACAGCTACTCCTCCTGGCTGGTGATGTCTCTGTTAGAGCTGTGTCACCACCAGGGCTGGCAGCTCCCCACAGCAACAACCCAAACTGCATAAACAACTCATCTATGGCTAAACAACCCATTCTGGTTGTATGTCCTCATTTAGTATTTGGTTGCACTGGAAGACGAGATCATCTCACTTTCCTCCTTCTGCTAAGAAGATACGAGAGACACAAGAGCTAGGAAATCGACTCTATTTTTATACATATTTTCATATATTTTTAATATATATTTATATGTATAGACATCGTGGGCAGATGGGAAAATTCTGCCTGACTCCAGGAACTCTTTTATATATATATTTTTATGTATGTATAAAATATATATATATAAGTAACCGTCCTCCATCAGAAACAAGATGCTGGTCCAGGCAGAACTGTGGCAGTCCCAGTACAGCTGGGCTGGTGGAGCAGAGGGCTGTGAGCAGCCTCAGTCTCTGCCTTTCTTCCCACACTGCCTGCAGGCACAGCTGCTTGCCCTGCTGAAAGGTGCCTTTCCCCCTGGGTGTTTGTCAGACCAGGTTTCTGAACCAAACAGAGCAGCTGCCAGAGCCAGGGCGTTAATTTTCCCATCTGGCCAGGTTTGAAAACATGGTAGGTGGGTTTCCTGATTTCCTCCTACCACACTTGAAGCTGAGTGCAAAGGACGAGGAAGGGGAGGAAAGAGCATCTTCAGAATGAGGTTAGGTAATAAATATCAGAAACATGATTAAAACCTCCAGATTGTGAGGACACTAGCAGAGATCTTCAAAGAATAAGATGCTGAGGTGCATTTGTGCAGAAGACTGAGCAGGATGGTAGTGGGAGCCCAGGAGACCTTTCTAGTTAGTGGACACCTTAGCTTCTCCTTACTAGTGCCCTACTCTGCCTAGTAAAGGGGGAACAGTAAGATCTTGGCCAACAGAAATAACCACACTTCAGTTTTAAAGCGGGAAGATACTTATCACTTTTCTGGATCCAGTTCACATCTGGGCATTCAACTCTTAAGATTAATGTTCATAAGGTTGCCTGCCAGGTCTATCTTCATTTCTCCTACATGTCTTGATCAAGGAACAAAGAGTTCTATAAGACTAGATTTTATTCTCCTAGTCAAAACAAGTATAGAAAAAAGTTCTTCATTTCCTGTGAACAGATCTGGCTCACTTACTGTCTTCTCATGTCTTAATCCTAAGATTACAGTGACCTTAAAGCTTGGCAGTTGTTATTGCACGTATCCCCACTACCAACAACCAGCAGCAACCACAGCATCCACTGCAGAATCAAAGCAAGGGAAAGGTTTCTCTCATTGGTATTTTAAAAAAAGGAAATAGACTCTTTCAAGACTTTAGGAGCAATTTCTGTACTCAGAGAGATCTTAAAGTTGAAGTGAACTGGGAGTACTCACTAACAGAGACCCATTGATAAGCCCAGAGAATGAAGTCCTGTTCCCATCCAAAGAGCAGATACCCTGCACAGTACAAGTTCTCCCACTTCCACCTCAGTCTTGTTCTGACGTCATGTCTAGAACTGAGAAAGTTGCTCAGTCTCCACAGTCATTCAATCATACTATTCTTGGAACTACATTTGTGCCTTCAGGCCTCAACCAATTCAAGATTCAGTTGTATGAAGCATTCATAACACGAGACAGTCCCTGCCCCAAAGAGCTTTCCATATAAATAGCACTTTCTGAAAGCAAAGAGCTCAGTGAAGATTTGCATTTCTGTATCAGCCCATCCGCAAGGATGCTAATTACTGCCAGGATAACTCTGGGTTTATGACGTGAAAATCTTGTCCACTGGGAATCAAGGCTCATATCCAGCAAAGCAGCCATCAGATGATAGTAACTATTTTTAGGCTACTTCTGACCTTTCAGAAAGTAAGGACTCTTCAAAAGATGATTAAAATACTATGTGAATTATGCAGAGAGTTGAACAGTCTGAAGAAAATGAAACTTCATTTAGTCTTGCATAATGCCTTTGGTAACACGGTTAGATTCTTTTGTCCCACAACAGTCAGATTTTCCACTGAAGTGTCAGGATGTTAGTTGGGCTGGTTATTGAGTAATAGAGAAGCCTTTCTTATTTGTGCAAACTTCCTAACCTTCAGGAGAACAAAGATTAATCAACAACATTGAAGAAGATGTTGTCATGAGATCCAGTCATAAGATTTGTAGGGACTCCTGCAGGGGTTGCAATCCTTAAAAGTTGTTTTGGAATAAAATCTGAGAGATAGGAGCACATACAGAAAATATTTTCAAAATAAAATCCAACACAGTTGTTAACGATGGAATCAAGGAAGTTCTACCACTGCAGTAAAGATCTGAAGAGGAGAGTCCCAGTGCATGAAAAAGATATTGTGAGGTAGAAAGAAATGCAGAGGCAGCCACCTGGTTCTGAGTATGGTATCTAAAGGACCCACTGGCTTTCAAAGAAAGTACTCCTCATTTTGAAAATTACTTCTGAAATCATTGCTAGTTCACCTTTACACTGGCTTCTTGTGCTTCAGGCTATTTTTGTGCTGACATGGAAGTGACATAAAGAGACATACATCTCTGCACCTTAAAGCAAGGGACCTCAGGGATTCACAGCTGTACTACCAAAATAAGCAACCACAAGTACCTGCAGCTGCTGCTGTTCCAAGAAATCAGGGGCAAGATTTCCAAAACTTCGAGATTGCTGACCTCACCCTACTCAACAGATGCGGAGTAACTCTTGCAAATGGCCTCCCAGGGTATTTGGGAGGACTTGAAAAGAGGGGGGCTCTGTGATTCACATGCTGTCTTTGCGTGAGGCCACACTGAGCTGCTTGTGACAACTGCAGCTAAAGAGAACTTAGCAAAACTTCCTAATTAAAGATGAGTTTCTGAAATTCTTTAATAAGGAAAGAAGCCACCTCTCCAGGCTTGTCACACAAGGCAGCCTGAGATAGGGCAGGGGCAACTTTTCAGACTACCTTTTTCTGAGCCGCAAAATGCCTTTAACTGTGGTTTACAGTAAAGTGCTTAACACTACCTAGAGGTGATGCAGCACTGACAAGCGGAGTTGGTCAAGTACCCAGCCATGCTCATGACAGAAGATTCCCCCTCATCTCCCTACAAAATAATTTCTTACCTACCAGGCAAAATCCTCAATCATCTGAGCGTTGAAACATCTAAGGCTTTGCTGCCAGACCTCTCAAAACAAAGGATAAAAGGAACAAATAGCCAGTGGGAACCATAAAAATGAAGCAGCTGAACTTAAAAAGAGGAATTAGCTGTCTAGATAACCTGGGGTGAGAAAGAGAACCAGGGAAAGCTGGAAGCAGTTAGACTTGGCCTGTATAGCCGATTGAAGAGCAAGCTCCTGATGAGGAACCAATGGAAGCAGACACAGGACTAAAAGGCTGGGCTAGATTCAGCAGATATGCCGTTCCAGCTGGCCTCTGCTGCAGTAAGAGCAGGTAGATCCAGACCTGCATGCTGTCTGAAAGCAGCACAAGCAGATCAGCCAAAGCCTAAAAGTCCTGGTTTCTCAACTACCCCCAACAAAAATGAACATGGCACAGGACAGGATAGTAAAGGCAAGCAAGTGGTCTGTGTGAAAAGTTTGCTGAGTTTTCCATGGGCTGTCAGCAGCTCTTTGAGCACTTCAGAGCAGCCATAAAAACAAAAACAAAAAAACAAAACAAAACAAAACAAAACAAAAAAAAAAAAAAAGGGAGGAACCAAAAACCACAGGGCAAGCTGACGGCAAAGCAGTGAGGGCTGAGCACAGCAGCCTGCAAAGGGCGCCCCTGAGTAGCTGCAAATCACAGAAAATGAAGTGTGAAGAATGAAGACTTGCCTTTGTAGGATCCAGTGGCTGGGGACACGAAGGTGTGCAGGGAGGAAGGGAAGCAGAACCCAGGCTCTGTGCCAACGCAGATAACCAAGGGGCCCAGAGGAAGGAAACCACAAAGCACTGCAGTAAACACAGGGATTAGGAGAGGGGGTAGATGAACCAGTCAGACAAAATAACTGACTCAAAACTCTCTTCTCAAAACTCAGATAAGATTTGTGTTTTAAAAATATACAGTGCTTTCCTCTCCTCCCACTTCCTATATATATACATATACTTTATTTTTTTTTTTTAACACTTTCTGATTTTGGCCAGGAATGGGTAAGAAAGTGCCAGGATACTGCTAGAAAATCTGTCTGTTCTCACAGTGTTTCTGGACCAATCGGGAGTAGGAGGGAGCTGGACTCCCAAGAGAGAGTCTGTTTCCATTTAATTTCCAGGCCAGTTTTGCAGACTTACAAGGTTAGGGTGAGGTGCCAGACTTCTGGGTGCTGCTGAAAAAAAACCCTGAGCCCTTGGAACCTTTTCTTCTCAGTAGTCAGGAGAAATATTGTAAACACAAAAGGAAGAGATTTGAGGAAACAATGACGTCACAATACGAAACATGTAAGTTTAGAGCTTCCCATGACACCATAAACAGCTCTTTTATTCTTTCCAAGGCTAGGTCTCTGTTTCGTAAGAAAAGCTATATAAGCCTATTTAAAGCATTAAGTTAAAGACAACTCTTGAATTGCACAGTACAAAGCAGAAACTAAATACAAATTATTTCATAAATTGTTTAGTGTTTCTTCCACTTCTGTATTTTACACTTTAAAAAAAAAAAAACACAAATGGAGAAACACTTATTCTCGTGAGTAGGGAGACAGAGGTAACATCTGGTTAAAATGCCAGAGGATGCCAGAGGGTTGGCCTGGCAAGGGGCCCTTGCACTTACTTGCTAGAATTCCCTGGGGTAGCTGGGGGTGGTTTGGAGAGGCAGGAGAGGAAAAATGTTCAGGGGCTGACGACTGAAAGGCAGGAAAAGCCTTCCTGAGAGCAAGCAGAAGCAAAAGCAAAGCCTTGTGGGAACTGCTGGCGTAGGTGTAACTTGTCAGAGGCTTGGCTTTTCCCCTCCTCCCGTGGCAGCAGAGCCTGAATCAGGGTGTTCTGACTTTCAGCTCAGTCAGGCTCTGCTCTGGCTGCTCCACAGAACAGCCCTGGAAAAAGCCTGAAGAGCCTTGTGATGACTCTCAGTGCCACTGAGCATGAACCTGCCACTCCAAGGGTTCCTGGAGTCAGCACAGGAATTTGTCTGGCTTCTCTTTAGCACTTCCCTGGGGTTAAATTCTCAGCCCTTCTGAATGCATTTGTTTTCTCTCAACATACCAAAGAAACCACCCATTTAAAAATATTTGCTTTAAAAAAAACCCATCCATTTTCAAAGACAAATCATGTTTTCTTGAATTCTGGGGAGAGAAGGAAGGATCCATACTATAGAGTTTGAAAGAAACAGCTTACCTCTAGATGCAGTTCAGATTTTTATTTTCAGATTTTTATTCTAATGAAAGGAAGTTACTTCAGCCCAACTCTTTCTCTGCTGCCAGCACCACTTTCAGTCCAGAGGAAGCAACACCTATCCCCACTCTGTTTACATAACTGGCACATCCAAAGCAGGACTGCAGCAAGATGTCCCATACCAAGCACAGAGCTAGCAAGAGACAGAAAAACAGGATATGAAAGCACCTCCTTGACTTAAGGTGATGGCCACACATGACACATAAAAACCAAATTCTGAGAACTCCAAAAGACTTCTCAGTAAGAGCAAATTCAGAATAAGTTCACACTGGCCTTATCAAAAGACATTGGATAGGAATAGTTGTCTATTCTTAGGAATATCTTTCCTAATATTGTTTCTAGAGCATATTTGAGAAACAAGTATCACACTTCCCACCTCTGACTCCAGCAGATCGAGGAATTTCTGAATTCAGCTGCATGTTTCAGAGACTTTCCAAGGTCTGAGCATTCTTGTTAACAGGAGAAACTGCTTTGAAGGTACGACCAGACCTAACAGATGTTCACATTTACACCTGCTTTCCTCACTTTCCTCCCTACATGCATTTTTTCTCATGTTTGTTTAGGAATTCTGCCCCCTTCCAACCCTCAGTTAAGACAGGCTTAAGTTAGGACTCTCCATGGTCCAGTGGGTCTTACAAAGCCTGTCTGGAGAAATCTCCCTTCTGAAGGATTTTGGCCTGTCTGGCAAGGGCATAAATGCAAATGCAAGGAGCTGCTTTGGAGATATCCTTGCAGGGATTCAAAACCCAACTGTGGATGGTCCTGCATGGGCAGCCTGCTCCAGGTGACCTGTCTGAGCAGGGGGTTGGACAAGGACACATCCAGAGGTCCCTTCCAGCCACAACCACTCTCTGATTCTCTGGGTATGAGCCCAGGACTGTGGGTGACAGGGGACAGCAGACAGAGAGACAATGCATTTTACCCACACTGACATTTTTTCACACTCTCCTGTCCTCATTTGCTCCTGCACAACCCTGTACCTCTTTTCCCCAGTGTTCCCCTCACTGATGTCCAGCCACTTCATTCCCTTTCTCCCCTACCGTGTTTACCATGTCCTGAAGACAACTTTGCAGCAATTCACAGGTGTTTCCACTCAGACATGGAAAGCAAAGAAAAATCAGTTGGAATTTTGTCAGTCAAGACATTTTGGAGATATCCATGGGGAGACTGTCAGGAAGGAAATGCTGAAAAGCTAGCAACAGACATGATGCTTAAAATTCACATACCTCTCCCAAACCTGGACTTGCTTTCCTAGAAGACATCTCGTATTTATTTTTTAAGAATCTAGGGAAGTTGTGAAAAACAAGCTCATCAAGGCACGAGACAAGGTGTGACCTTGACTGTGAAACAGTTATAAGATTTCCAGTTGCCAGCTATGCTACAGCATCTCCCCAGTCTTTTTTTGACTCACACAAAAAACCCTACAGGTTCAAATAAAAATTAACAAATATTATACATACGCCTGATTTATCTACAAAACTATTCTAATCGGAAACAAAGAAAGAGTGAAGGCTAAACATGCATAAATGTTACAGGAAATGGAAATGTGGGCTGTTAATTTGTAGCACTGCACAGATGGTAGGAAAAAAGGGCACCAATGGATATCCAAAAAACAGCATTAAATGGCATTTAATTTAAGCTTAATAAACATATTATAATGTTAAAGTAGTCATAATATGCATGAATGCTAAAAGGTGGCCCAGAGCTAGGGGAGGAACCAAGGATGAAACATCTGATGGTATTCATTATATAAGGTGTCACTTACTATCTCAAAAGAAAGCATTTTAAAAACCTCAAGATACATAGCATGTTCTAAAAACAACTTCTGATCATCAGCATCTTGGTTTTGAGATTATTCAAACAGCAATAGCATCTTTCATCCACTTACTTCTGGGGAGAAGGGCAACTACACATTATGATATTTAAAAATACATGACCCCTTTTATGTTATATGCTGCCAAATAATTACCAGAATCACAAAGCTAGCTCAATGCTAGAATTATTTGGTTGTGTTAAAGCACTGTGGGTTTTAACATTGGCAGAAATGCTCAAGGCCTCCAACCTCCCAAAGTACAATTTTAAGTCGTAACCAGTAATTGTAAATTAACATTGTGAATGTTATTTGGTTACCCCATAAATTCTTTAGAACTGTATTATTTTTTTCAGTACACTAAGCCTTGACCTAATGACTACCCTTAGTGACTCAAGAGTGGGGTTTATGTTTGTAGGTGCTGAACTTTAAGGATCCTTTGAGCAAGAGCCATAAGACAGATATATAATGCATCAAGACAGATACATAATGCATCTAACAACCCACTGGGGAACTCAACAGAAACACTAATTCTTCAGCCAGTCATGCAGCTGTAGGCTCCAGCAGATGTAAGGAAATACCCTAATTATTAAACTGCCCATTCTCCCCAATGATTTTAAATCTCAGAGTGAATAACCATTTGGGCTGGTTCAGTAATGACATTTACCTGTCCAGGAAGAGAAGAGTTAATGGACACAGCAGATGATGGACTTTCCCTGGCCCTCCTGGAACCCTGGGGCTGGCAGGCCCTGGCCAGCAGCAGCTGCAGCCTTGCTTGCTGCCTGCTCCCAGCTCAGCTGCCACATTTCATGTCAGGACACATGTCCCGACAGGAACCTCTCCCGGCCCAGCAGCTGCCCCTTGTAACAGACTGCCCAGTACAGTGTTCCAGACATCAGCAGTTTCTCCCTGCTGAAACTCTCCTTGCACACATTCATGCTGTTTATGGTCCCAGTGTACCCTGAACATAGAGGGAGGGATGGTCCTGATCCAGACCATCTCTGCTCAGGTGAGAAACCAGAGTAGTTTTGTTCTGGCATTCAGGCTGGAGACCAGGTAATCCTGTGAGTGAGCTGAACTGGTTACAGTGAGGAGCTTTCAGAGACAGAGCATTTATAACTTCATAACAAGCTTCAAAATCAATATGGTAAACACGTGCCCAAGCCAAAGACTCCTCTCTGAAAGATACCACAGATAGCCATCTTCCTAAGTAGATTCTTACTTCCTTTAGTGGAAGCAAAATAGGGTGGATAAGTGCTGGGACGTGTCTCTGAGTGAATTCACATTCAGAAGTGAGGCTCTTATCTCTGCCATCTCCTCGCTGCGACAGGAGCAGGGTAAGCAAAGCCAAGGTTAGGTCCTGTTCAGCTCACAATAGCAGCATGTGGTGCCTTTCAGAGCATGAATGCCAGTTTTTTACTGCAGGTGCTCTTGTGGTGCGGCCACGGGAGGAAAGCGATAACTGACATCCTTTTCCATTCAATTTACAGTCAAAAGAGTGTTTGTAATTTAGCAGTTGACTGGCTGAAGCTCAGCCCATATGGTAGCTGTTGTTCAGCAAAGGAAAAAAAAAGTACAGTACTTAAACCGGAAAGAACAGGCAGTCTGTGCATCATCTCCAGGCTTCAAGGGGGTTCTGGCCCACTTTCATTCATATTTAAATGTGCACGTTCACACTGGGGACAGGGACACCGAGCCTCATTTCCTAATACTGCAAATCACCGCTTCACTTTAGGGTCCTGTGTGTTATACACAAAGAGGGGGAAAAAATGTGAATGCAGATTTGCATCAGTGTCCCATGAGGAATACTGAACGTTAGAAGCGAAACCAGCTGGAGAGTACATAAAGAGCACAACAGACTCCAGTCTAGCTCCTTTTTCAGAGTATTTCTCTCCCATTTGCCTTCTGATTGCAGCTCTAAGAGGCCCTGAAGTCACTATCTACAGCACATAATTCTGAGCACAAAGAAAACAAAGACAAACTTTCTATATAATTTTAAATATATCGTTGAGGTGAAATGTAATTCTGAACAGAAATGTCGACTTATGAAAACAAAAAATCAGTTTCTTTCAGTCTTTTTAGAAAAAGATAGGCTGTTATCATTTCCTTCAAGACATTAAAATAAGTTAAAAGTGGCAAATAAGTCCCACAGAACAAGAACAAACAGAAAGAATGACATTAAAAATGAAAATGGTAAAATTATGATTTCAGGTTAGTTTTAGCTTGGGGAGAGTACTGAAAAGAAATCAATACAGGGTGTACTGGAACATGCAATCTTGCTGGTCTTTTGACTTATATTCTACAGCTATGGAGCTTCCCAAGAAAACAAAGAATAAAGGAGAATGGGCAAAGAGGAAAAGAGGGAGGGAAGGGACCAAACCTCATCTCTTTCACTTGGATTTCACTACTCCAGTCAAGATTTTTAAAACATTTATGATACCACTGGGGACCTGGAGCTGACACATGACTCAAAGGGGAGATGTAGTTATTAAAATTGTGATTAGCAATTACAAGTGCAGGGCTTCTGAAATTATGCTTTTCCTGTGCAAACGCATCTCAGAGATAGGAGCTTCACAGAAATTGTATTTGCACATCACTGTACACATTGACAGCTACTGCCAAGCAGCTTCAATTTTTGTCCATTTGCCCTTTAGTTTAGGATAGGACACATACAACATTAACAAGCCAAAAAGGACATGTGCCAGGCTAAAATAAAATAAAAACCAGTAAAAAGTAAATTCCGTATCTTTCCAATTAGTTCCCAAACTATCCAGTGTGTGTACTTTGCAATCCTGTCTTCTTAGGAACTGTTTTCTCTTCCTCTTGCATGTGAAAAGCCACACAAACATAACAAGAAAACATCCAAACATGAAGGGGAAGTAGTGAAAGTGACAAATTGCTCTCAGACACAAAAATCAGGTGAAAACACTGATCTGATTTGGTTACTTTAATGTCATTATACGAGGCATTAGAAATTAATACCAATAACACAGAAGACCTGGATTGCTCAAAAGGTAAAATGCACAAAAATCAACACATGAAAGGACTGACAAAGGAAAGAGGCTTTCTCTGCTTCAATCCAGCAATAAACCACGGCAAGAATATTCAATTCTTCAAACTCTTTGCAGCTCCCACAATCTTGCACCCCCTGCAACACCATGGATGCCGACATGAAGGTATTTACTAGAGAAATTGATAGGCACCATTCTGAGGTATTTTGAAAGAACCATTTGCAAGCAAGCAATTTTGCATCCACTAAAACCCTGCTGTGTTAAATGAGAAAATTGTCTTTGTTGGTTCATGTGAAATTGGCCTTTTCTATGAATAAAGGTCAATTGCTGTGGCTAAAGTGATATGTCTGTTTTTACAGCGTTTCTGTAATGTAAAAGCTGGTCACTGTGGAAAAATGTTTCCCTCTGCTGTTGTACTTCAGGCTTATTAATAAAGGCATTTAGACCACAGAATTAAAGGAAAACACTGAAGTTACACATGACGTAGATGCGCATGTGCATACTATATGGGTTGGCATAGAACAGCCATGTTAGGAACAAAAAATGAGTATTCAAGTTTATATATTCAAATATATCTACAACTATCCTAGTTTACTACCTTTAAAAAGTAGTTTTCAGTAGCTAAAAGTTAGCTACACATCTCACAGTATCAATATAAGCATTCTGTTATTCCACACTGTATTTCTGCAGGTTTCGGTAGTAAGGTCAGGAGTCAACATTAGTGATTTACAGTCTGCAAAGAGGATGATGTCACTGAAATATGAAGAAGGTCAGAATCCCCAAAGAGAAATTATCATAACAACAGAGTGAGATCATTGCATGCACTTATCTGCTCCAAGGGGCAATAATCAAACAGACCTACATGTAAAGCCTAAGCTGAGCATTAGATAAAAGCTACAGAGGCAGTACTTTCCCAAGGTAATACAGCAGAGTGCTGTAGATTTTGTTCTGAGCTTCAGCCACGAAAAAACTTACTCCGCAAGGGTCTCAATTCCTTTTTGTCCCCCCTAAAACATTACATAGAAACTGTTATATATGCATGTGAATAAAAAAATCTTGTTTCATTTCAAATAGAAGCACTGATACCTAGAAAGAACTAAATAAAGGGGCTCATTAAAAAAAGGAGTTCGGCTTTGACCCCTCATGTAAGGTTTAATACACAGCTTTTCCCTGCACTGAAATTCTACAGGCTGCTCAAGATCCCAATCTGCACCAAGAATAAAATCCCTCAAAGATCCTCAACCAGACTAAATACTTAAAACTTCCCTGGTCTACATGAGCTGCAACACTGGCTAGCTAATGTTAGCTAGCAAGACAAGAAAACTACACAAGTTTGTAATGAGAAAACATCCAAATTTTTATTGTTCTACCTTCTGCAACATTTTCCTGTGGATATGGGGGGTAGAAGTTGCTGTGTTGTGGTAAAAAGAAAATCTGTCTTTACAGAACAGAGTGCTGCTAATCATCTGCAACAGGAATGAGCAATTCATCAAAAATTAAGTAAGCTTAAAATGAATTTGTAACCAAGGTCTTCTCTTATTTAGAAGTGGTGTCAAGTTGTTAGCTCTCCTGTTTCATCTCAAATAAATATAAATTGCGAAAGTTCAGTGCTTCTGAAGTGAAGAAGATGTCCTATCAGTACATTTAACGAAGAATTGCAATTGTGCTCCCACATGAGAGAAGCAGCTTCCTGGACGTGGGTGTTTCATTTAAACTTTTAAGAGGACATCAAAACACATTTACATGAATATAGATCAGTGCTTCCGCTGGGTGATTTAAATGCATCTTACAGCTGTGGAGAACGACTTTCTCAGTATTTAAAACATCCTTCTTAAAAAAAGGAATTATTAACTTATTTCTTTCTTTTTATACACATCAATAAAATCAGGCCCACCTCTGAACCCCCATATTTTCTCAGCAGCAACCCTCATGCTCCTTCTGTTGGCCCTGTCCCCCAACTCCAACACTGCCTGGCAAACATTCTGTGGCACACTGAGCTCAGGGTGAGTGCTCGGTGGCAGGCACACCGCACAGCCGAGCCCACCTGAAGCCATCACACATGCCAGCACAGAAATCCCGAGTTTGTAAAATCAGGTCTTTCCACTACTAACACGGGTGTGCTGGAAGAACGACCACCATGAGGAAACCATCATCTACAAAACCTGTTGATTCCCGGTGCTTCTTCTAGAACACCCGGATAATTTATTTTTATTTACTTCAAAACGAACAAAGAAAACCCAAGGTTGTTTCCTCAGCTGGGATGTGAGTGCAGTAAATCAGTTTCGGACTTCTTGCCTGGGTAGCTCAATGTGTGCTCACTTTGCAGCTCATCTGTGTGGGTGAGGGCAGTGATGCAGCCCTATCAGCTGATCTCGGGAATGTGATCCATTAGAGAACCATCCTGCCCTGAGGGACCAAACAGAGGGTATGTATGGAAGGCTGCATGAATTAATGCTGTGCACACCGGTAATGACTTCTGATTAGATAATATAATACACCCCTGAGCAATCAGCACAGAAAAGACACCCCAGTTATGCCACCAGTTCCTCCACTGCTACACAATTCACAAATCATGCACTTCCCCCAAGTATGCATTTCGTTTTTTAAACATTGTACAGCAAAATATGGAGTGTTCAAAAAAATATTTTCCAGGACAGAATGAGAAAATATGTTTTTTACTGACTTGGTGAGTTCCTGGGATGCTCTCCCCTATTTTTATATCTCCAGAGAAAAGCAGCATGCTCTGAGAGTGTCACTGGAAGTCAGTGATGAATATCACCAAGTTAGACACAGCAGCATCAGAAAAGGAAATATGGCACGACAGAGGAAGCCCCTATCTTTGCCTTGAAAACATACCTGTAATTCCTAAGATTTGGTTAAATCCATGGAGTAGAAGGGATAGAAAATAAACTAGCTCCCCTTACTCTGCTATAATTCCAAAAGGAAGCTTTTTAGAGTATAACATCATAAAACCAACATAGCTCAAAGTCATGAAAAGTATATTTTGATTTCAAAATATACAAATGTTGCAAAATTTCAGTCTCTTAAGTATCAGAAAATCATTACTTCTGCTAACCTCCCCTGTAACAAGTCCATCAACCTTCCCAAAATAATGTTTCTTGTAGCAAAAAGGCTTTTGAACTTACCAAATTCTTATTTTCTCTTCTATAATATTACCTCTGGTTGCACAACTCTTAAAAGTGGAATTTGCCCATTTATCCAGTAATCAACTTTCTCTCTTCAGCCCTGATAACTGCTTCATCTGCAACAGCATTTATTGTCAACAAAAGCAGAGTGAAAAGCTTATTCAATGACTTTTTTTGCCCTTTCATTACTTATTCAGGATGATTAAATCTGATCTGGAGTAATTTCAAATTGATTTTTACATCTGAAATATCAAACACAACAACTTGCCATTTCTCTCCCTTTTGTTGGAGCACTGAATAATTATGTTATGCAAGACTTAAACATTTAATTTTTCTCTCTGTGAAAAGAAGAATGGTCAATTCACAGGAGCCAGTGAGAGGAGGAGAGCTCCAGTTCAGTTTGCAGTCCCATCTGGTATCCCTTGTCCAGACCCAGAGATTCAGCCTGAGCACTTCAAGGAAGTGATGACTTGAGACTTCCCCAGTAAAAGCACAGCACACACACACTGGTTTGCTGAGTCAAACTGGGGGCTAAGGGAGGGCTGTGTCATGAGAAAATCTCCAAAAAGTAAAATCCAAGGTCTAAAAATGAAAATAGAACAAATTTTTCCTTAAACATTTACCCTGATAAAAAGCAGGGGTAACTCAGCATACATTGAGCAAAGAGGGAAGAATCAAGACTGGCATTTCCCTCCACAACAGCTCAGTATTTTAGATTTACTGTCAGCCTTCAGCCCTTCTGCTTTGGATCATGCAGATTCAGATCAAGAATCAGATCTAGGGAAAAAGGCATCTCTTCAGGGACTATTAGCAGCTCTTTGTTTTATAAAGTGACCAAAGGATGCAACATCTTTTCTTTTTCAATAAGGATTTTGCAAGAAGCTTATCTGCAATGAAAAAAACACACCACCACTTTATAAAAAGTATTACAAAAGTCATTTTTACAGTTACAGTAAAAGACCACAACACAGACATTAAGAGTCTGTCCCTCAAAACCACAGGTCTTTCATTTACTTGGTGGTTTGGGATTTTTTGTTTGTTGTTTTTAAAGCAAAATACTATATTTAGGGGTTCTTGTATGCATTTGTTTTTTCTGCCATTATGGTGAAGCTGCAACATTTTCATGTTTTTCTCTAATTTGATGCCAACATCAAACTGGAAACTTTTTTTTTTTTTTTAAATGAAAACTGAGATTCTGATGAAATACAAGACCTGTGGTTTTTAGGAAAAACAAAGTATCACAAGATTTGTCATAAAAACACAGGGTTGGCAACAGTAACAATCTTATGTACAGAAGCCTGCTATTTATAGGTGCACTCACAAGTCTGCAGACATACTTCTGCTCTCCAGTAACAAACCTAGGAAGTAAAAAGGCTCAGCAACAATTGTCACAGATACCCATCATGTTTTAAGCAAAGAACCAAATAAAAGTGGCACAAAACCCAGATCCTCATCTGGCAGAAATCAAATAGGATTCAACTGCAGTCACATAAACAACAAATTACACAAAAAGAGATTCTGGTCCTAAAACTCTGCAAAAGTCCTAAAAAATCCTGAAGTCCTAAAACCCAAAGGCTCGGCTGCATTGCAAAGGGCACTTCCACGTAATGGGCAGCAAAGGGAGGGATATACATCCCTTTCTGTATCCAGGGTGTCCCTCTGCCACCCCAGTGCATGGCTGACCTGAGGGGCGTCTCTGACACTGGACATCTGATTTTCACACTCTTCAGTGACTCTGTCAACTGCTCAGCAACCTCATCCACTGAACAGCTCCTTTGCTCCTTACAAGCTGAGGTTTAAGTTAATACCCACCTCCAACTCTTCTGTCCCGTTTTCCTGTGGCTGCCTGCTCACAGGACATCCTCTGGGGGGGTTAGCACAACCCCTCAGCATGGACTGGGGAATGTGGCTCTTTTTTTGATTGTCTAAGAGTGATTCACACATAATACGACAACGACATTGCCCCAAACTCCTAATATCAATACTAAATCTGTTTATACACAAAAGCAAGGAAACCTTTTAGACATATTTAGAATATGCAGCTGTTTGACTTTTTTCAGTTACCTATGAAGAAATGCATATCCTAATTCTTTCTGACCAGAGAAATGTGTTGCCTGCAAGCTCCAGAGCAAAAGCAGAGCTCAGCTTGTCAGCCACTAACTCTTTGTCTACACAGTTAAGAAACTCTGACATAGTGATGATAATCACAGTTTTAGCATTTTCTCTTTGGAAGAAATGGTGCTGGTAAGTTCAAGTGACAGCTATCCAAGAGCTGGATGGTTACTGTACTTCCATTTTCTACAGCCCAGACTCTGCCAGCCCAGGTTAGCAGAGGATTCTTCATGTGCTCTGGGGTGCTTAACCAAGAATCACAAAAACAAAAGAATAATTAAGGAATTTCCCTTACAGTATTCTCTTACGTGAGAAAGCATAAGCTCTGTAATTTCATGATGCTGGGCCTCCCACCTTCAGGCAGTCTCAGAACTGCATCCCCAGTGGATCTCAGAACACCAACCCTGCAAAACATACTTCCATGCAGTTCTTCAGGCTCCACCTGCCCCAGCAACAAGATTCAACAGAAGCCATGATTCACTGGGAGGTCCTGGCAGAAAAGGGATTAAAAAGGTTATTTAGAGCTGCTTTCCGTAGTCAGTGAACTGGTAGCCAGGGAATTGCTGCTGCTGGGAATGCACAGCTCCCTTCCAACAAGCTCCCGAAATGATGAGCCTGCCACAGTCTTTTTATCGAAATTACAGGACAGCAAAAGAGAGAAAGGCTTGTTTCTTCACGCAGTCCTTAGCAGAAGCAAGGCTACACAGAAGGACTGCTCTGACTGGTAATACACTCTGCCTGTCAAGGCAGCCTATCTTCCATGGAGCACACTTGCACATTATCTATTATTGAACACTTCTAGAGTACAAAGCAATCTCATTATGCAATGAAAACAGTTCCTATAAAGGCATCTATGCAAGTGTGATGGGTTTTTTCCCACAACATTTCTACATTACTCTTCTAGCCTTCCCCTTTCACACCAGCTGCAGTTGAACTACTCACTGGCCTTGATGCTTACAATGTTGGATGTGATAGGAACAGACTAGACATTGTTTTAACACAGGAGGGTTAATTTAAAATAACCTTCCTAAGCTGTTCATACTGCAAGACAGCAACATTACAAGGAGAAGACATGGATTCATAAATAGGATCAGCTTTCAATTCTCAGAGCAGCGGTAGCAGCACTTGTCATGAACACTCTGTGCCGGGTCTCCAGGGGAAGCGCAGCTTCAGCCGCCGCTTACACAGCTCCTTCTGTCAGTCACTCACAGAACCAATGCCAGCTTTTCCTACGGAACAGCCCTGCTCTTGAGCTCCTAAAGGTAAATGCTACCACGACAAGAGATGAAAGGCAGAAAATGCTCCACAGCATGCCTGCCACTGTATTTCAGCACCAGTTGACTTTTGATGTATCTGTATCCCACAGCAAATGAACCAGCCTTTGAAATTAGGCTGATTGTTATAAAATCATCATTTAAAGGAGTCTTAGAATGATTTAAGGAAAAACCCCAGGACTTAACAGTCACACACATGTGGAAGCAACCAAAAACCACTACTAAAAGGCCGTTAAAGTCCTGGCATAAAATTTTTTGAGGGATTTTTGTGATCTTAGTCTCCACTCCCACAAGACTGACCTTGACTTTGCATCCTCCCCTTTGAACAAAGCAGGAATAGTATCTCAGAGTGCTCAGGAGATAAGTCTAGCCAAAAAGTTACACTGCCTTCAGATGCAGCAAAGGATTAGAATTCCTGAAGCTGTCATGGACTTTGTCAAGGCCTTTTTAAGCATAATTAAATCTGTCTCTTCCTCATGATCAACCTTCTTACAGGTCCACAAAGACAGCATTTAGGCAGCCTTGCACGATGGCCACTCCAAACTATTTTCTTGAATCCTACAATGAAAAGATCGCTGAATGCTGTTTTCCAAATGCCATAAAAATATCATACTGAGTTAAAAAGGCCAGGGATCATTTTGTACTACCGCTCTGAAAAGCTTGTTGTTTACTCCACAGCCACCTTTTTAGATTAACACTGGGTTTTTTCTTCTGTTTTAAGAAAGTTATAACCCAGAATTACTGTTTTCATGAAAATATGGCAGAGGGGACAATGAACCATATAACTGTCATGGAATCATCACTAAAGCCCAGAAATTTCTTAAGGCTTGTCTCTAACTCTGAG
>WAAG01008713.1:259204-321622 GCA_013390105.1 Tichodroma muraria | reverse complement strand
TCTTGAATTTCAATTCTAAATGTGTCGTCCGTCATTTGGTTTTGATGAGTTTATTCCTCGTTGATTGTGGCGGGCGTGTGTGGCCGCTGTCCCAGTAGCCTCTGGTTCTTGCTCTGTTGGGAATACTGGGTTTCGCTTTTCATGGCCCCAGTGTGTTGTAGGCAGAGCTCGGACTGTGTTTTTCAAAGGGAAAGTAAAGAGATACACAGAAATAGCGGGATTTGTGCCTAGGCTCAGGTGTAGCTCTGTGTCCTCAGGATAATCTGGTTTCTGTTTGTCCATGTGGGAGATGCTCTGAGGCTGAAATCCGGGGGATTTGGTTGCACTTGGTATGGATGTGCTAGAACTACAAAATGCCAGGGACTCGGAAAATGCCAACTATTGCAGTTAATGATCAGTGACTTTTACTGCAAGGAGATAGAGTCTGAACTTTGGCTGTATGATGACCTTTTCCTGTCACTGTTCGTGCTTCAGGTCCCCAAACTTTGGGAGGACAGTGATGTAAAGAGGATAAAAACAAGCCCTCACCCCATTCTCTTTCTTTCCTTGAGTGCAGCCACTGGTCTGTGGGCTTCAGCAGATCAAATACCAGTTGGTAAGCTTGGGGTGACAGGCTGCAGATGGCACGGGAGCCTGTGCCTCAGGTGTCCCTGCTGTCCCTCCCTTCATGGGTCGTTTTTGTTAAATTTGATGCCAGCGCTGACAGTGCTGGTGGTAAAAAGCAGAGGATTATTTCATGCTGATCTGGGGAGGATCTTGAAATCCTGAGTAGTTCATTCATAAAAGGGATCCAAAGGGATTTCTGCTGGGTTTGTACAGAATGATCATCTGGAAGGAAAGCAGAAGATTGGAAAAATAATCTTTTCTTTCTAATGCAGCTGTTAATAGGTTTCAAGTTGACTGCTTCAGTTGCTATAGATTTTTATCAGTGCCCTCTTCATGGCACCTATTGATTTCTGTCTGTCTGGTGATACTGAGCTCCAAGGGTGCAAGCACAGATCTCAGTCCCAACTGTGTTTTTCTGGTTTTAAATTAAGTTTTTAATTATTAGCTTAGTGTTTTCTGCAGTACTGCCTGGTCCTTGTGTGGGTTGTACATGTTACAAAGCTCCAGTCTGACTAACTGCTGCCTTTCAGGCTCCTTTGTGCATCCCTGCCTGTGGAATTTGAATGTAGCGTTGGTGTAGTCTGTTTTTTGGGGAATTCAAGCGTAATGTGCACATAATTGCCAGTTTTATGACGTGTGTATTTTTATATATATATAAACACACACTCATGCCTGTGTCTAAAGCTGGAGCAGCTCAAGGGATCTTGTGGTAATGAGCAAGACTTGCACATTCTTAGATTCCTGCGTACACCAAGGGTGTTTCTGTTGGCAGGATCAGCCCAGCACCTCACTGGGTGATGTTTTCTTTCCAGTATAAGAATTTTAAACGATGTTTCAACCTAAAGTAAGACAGAGAGGCACCTCTTTGGAGGGAATGGGAATGAGTTGTTTCTGTGGCTCTTAAAACCATTGGTGAGACAGGCTTTGCTTGGAGGACCAGAGAAGCCTTTCTGGGTGAATTTGAAATAATCCACTCCAGGAATGGAAAATCCACATCAGAGAAGATTGCTACAGAGAGATGGAACAGAGACAAGGCTCTTTGCAGCAAAGTGACTGAACTGGGTAACATCAGTCTGGGAAAGGCTCTCACTCCTGCTAAGTCATCTTTGTAATGTAGTGACACCCAGCACTGTGGGTTTTTTGGGTTTTAAAAGGCTAATTTGCCTGAGTAGAAGCAAGCCAGAAATAAGTATCAAATCTTCTTCCTGCCCCATTTCTGTAAGCTGAAGAAACTTTTGTGAGACTGGAAGGTATCTCCCACTGAAGGGGAAAGGGTTGAGGTTGCTTCACACCTCACGCCCTGCGGCTGTGAGTCTTGGAGGGTGCCCAAATTTTGTGGTCTATTATTGGCAAAGTCCTGCTTTGTTATATGGTATAATTTGCCACATCATAGTGTATAAAATGTTTCCTCAAGGCACTTTTCTCTATAATGTTTATATTCAGTATGATGCATCTGTGAGGAAAAAACACTGTGTGAAGCTCATGTCTAAGCAAAGACATTTTATGAGTGTGTTTCAAGGGATTTCTGGAAAGTATGATGATTGACATCTCATCTGGCCTCCTATTTGAATTTCACTCCATAATGTTACAGTTCCAGCACCAGTCTCCTGCTGTGTTTGAAAGAGGCCCCTTGTCTTTAATCTTCCTCACCGTGGACGCCGTGCTGGCGAGTTGTGGAATGGGCAGGGATGCACGGGGGTTGTAATTATGAAGATGAGGTGAGGACACCCACATGGGAATGTGCATGGGGAGCTGCTGTCCAGGAGCCTTCCTGCACGGCAGACAGTCGAAGTGAGCAGTGTTCCTCAGCCTGGGACAGTGGTGGAGGCTACGGACAGAAATGAGACGCAAATGCCGCGTTTGGAAGTGCCAGGAGCGTTGCAGGAACAGGGACTGTGCTGGCTGTGAGAGGGGTTTCACTGCAACCTTCCATTCAAATCCTTCACGAGGTGAAAGGAAGAGAGGCCTAAGAGTCATTAGACTCTTGCTCCTGGTAGAAAAGGATACCAGGAGGGAAGAAGCTGAATGGCACAAATCCATTGTGTGATTTTCTCCACAGGATTTTAGTATTTTGTTGATTTTTAGGGCAAGAGATTGCCCGTCACCAGAATCCCTTTCTTCCTGAAGGCAGCTGGATTGCCCATTTTATTGGTCTCATGTGGAAGGGAACCAGCTGCTTAAATTCTTCTTGGTCTTACAAGTGTGCATTTGTTGCCGACAACTGCACAGGTCTTGAGTACGGACTTTGAGAGAATCGTGTTTGTTCATCCAACACCCCCCTGCAGTTCCAGGGCTGCGGAACTGCAGTACCCCTGGTACCACCCCTGCAGATAGAACTGGAGGCTGTGGCTGTGGAACTGAAGTGCCAGCACTGGATGTGGTGGGCTGAGCTCTGCCCTGTGCCACTGTCAGTGCTGTGGGCTGTGGAAACTGCCACATCAAATGTCTGGTGTTCAAATGCTCCTTGGAGCCAAGTGCTTCATCTTTGTGATCTACATCCCGCATTTCCATCTCTCCCAGCTCTGCCCTCCTCCCTTGCTTTGATAGCTGTGTGAGTGGTTTTCTTTCACGGCAGAAAGAGATGATCTCCAGAGTTGGAGTCAGAGTCCCGTATTACACAGACCTGCCACTATTTAGGGATGGTTTTAGAGAGGAAAGGAAATCTTAATTTATTTTTAATTCACAAAGTTAAGATGTGGAGGATTCATATTTTACTTCTGTTGTCTTCTTGCTTGGGAAAGGATCTAGGTCTTCTCCTCCTTCTGCCTCCCAGGAAATGAAAAGTGGCCCATGGTCTGGAGAGTGAACATTTGCTTGCAATTATTCTTCTGTTTCCCCAGTAAGGCACCAGAGAACTTGCTGGTGCTACTGGAGACATATAACCAGTGGCAAGTGCTTCCTGGAGCATTCCAGGGGAGAAGAGCTCTGGAGAAGAGCTGTTGGAAATGATGAAAGCATGTGTAACCACCAGCTCTTGTCTCTGTTCAACAGCTTAGGGCTTTGGGAGGGCTGGCTAGGCTGCTTCATCCTTCTGAAGTTTGAATCCCAGGGAAGTAGTACATGGAGAGATGAAGATTGTATAAAAAAATTATATTTTGCATTTAAATCCCCTAAGGACCTTTTTTCTCAGATGATCACAATAGTTGCAAATAATGCCACCCTTACAGAGAATGAGCAGAGTCTGTGTGCTTTGTGTTTGTGTTGTTTGGCTGCTGTGAGGTTTCATGGAATCAGAGAATGGGTCAGGTTGGAAAAGGCCTCAGAGCTCATCGAGTACAGCGGCTTTGCTGTGGTGGTGCCGGGCCATGGCAGGAGGTGGCTCTGAGGGGAAATGCGGCCACAGCAGGGTGGCTCTGTGCATGCAGTCCTTATCAGTGTGGATCACAAGTGTCCCTTGTTCTGCTGCCACGTTCAGGGCTCCCAGCGTGCTGTCCCAGCCCGGATGTCTGTGGTCACGTTTGTCGCTGCGGAAGCCCCGAGCAGCGGCAGCCCACAGTCAGGAGCAGCTCGTGAACTTCCTTGGGCTGCCTGGCAGGGCAGTTTATGTGGGGGGAAAACACTGATACAAATCTTTAGTAAATAATCTTGTGCTGTGATGCAAGTTTAGGTAAATGCACGTATTATGGGGAAATGAGCTGCCTTTGTAGTTAAAAAACAATCTCACGGTGTATGTATGTTTTTGTGATACTCAGCTCATGCAGCTCATATACCATGGGGGAAAACTGACTTGTTAAGCTAGGTATTGATTTTTAAACCCATCTCTTGTGGAAACATAATACGTGTGAAGGACTTTTTTTGGATACCCAGTGTTCACCAAACAGAGTTTCTCTCAATAAAATGGTAGGAGTCGTTCTGAGTTAGAGCTTCTGGGATGGAAGACAAAATCCGTAATGCGGCTCAAGCTCGGATGTGTTCCCTCTGCCTCCTGGGTTGTTTTTTGTACAGTCATTGTTCCAAACTCGAGATAAGACAAATATTTTTCTTAAAATATTGCATTCAAATTTTTAATGGAGATTAAGTTGGCTCCAGTTGTTGCAGTAGTTTTAATATATTAAAATAAAAAACATTCTACTGTGCTTAACTAAAACCAGTTTCTGACAGCAGGAGAAATATGGAAAATTCTACTCCAAAGTTAAAGCCAGGAAAGGCTTTTTGCTGAAATTTTTTCTAGGTTGTATATGCAGGTAGGACAGCATTTATTCTGAGGTGGTGCATCAGGATTACGTCTCTGCTTGAGGAGAAGAGGCAGATTTTGGGGAAAGGCTGGATGCTGTCAGCTTGTGCTGGCTTTCCCTTGAACTCTGAACTGCAGCATGTTCTAAGACAGGATCCACACAGCATCATGTCAGGGCTAAGCACTTGTGGGTTTTAAATAAATATTTATAGAGCTGAGCATGGAACTTTCCTTTTCCTGGGGCATTGAAGTTACACTCACAAAATTCCTGTAGAAGTCAGTGAATTGGCATCTGCGTTAACGAGCAGAGGATGCCAAGACTTCAGTCTCTGCGAGGTTATTCTTACTCCTTCCAGGAAAGGAGGAATTGGGGAGAGGGGAGGCAAAGGGAACTACACCAACACTGACAGAATTCAGCTGTTCAAGGCCAAAACAGAATTGAAATATTCCCCTCTATGACATAAACAAGAGCTAAGCATGCTTTGCCATAGCCAAAGGGAGGTGAGCTCTGCCTGTTCCTTGTGCTCCCCAGCCTTGGAAGCACCAATCTCAGTTCCTGGCACTGACTGGAGAGCTGGAAACCTGAACCACATCCACATCTTATATCAATATTCTGCTATTGCGGAATGTTTCTGCTCAAACATGAAAATTAGGTGTTAATGCCATTTGTTTAACCCCAGCCATGTGCAGGGGAGACTTTCAGTTTATGATTAAATTGAAATGCTTTTGTTTGTCAGATATTTAATCGAGCCTGAAAGAGCTTTAATATTAATGCTTATCTACTGTTGTTTGTCTCAGGAAAAAAGCCTCCATCCAGGAGCACGTCCTTCCTGGGACAGCAGCTCCAGATCAATGTTAAGGCCATTTTCTATCTCTGGAAAGGCAGCAGAGTGAGACTAAGCTTTAAAGCACCAGAAAAAAATGTGAAGGGTCAGCATCCAACTGGCCTGACTGAGGTTTATGCTCTCAGGATACAGCTGAAGTTGTTTTCACATCCTGACTTACAGCTCCTTCCTGGACTTGGTTTCCCCTGTGAGACATGGTATGTGGTGATTTATTTCTTTAATTAATGATCTGAAGTTCAGTTTTTCTGGGGCTGTTTCCGCACATGAATCAGCCTCTCTAGAAATCCTAAAGGCACTCGAGTGTAAAATTTTAACTACTACCTGTTGTTTGATTGCTGGAGTGTTGGAGTGAAGAGAAGAGCCAAAGGCAGCTGTGGTTTGAAAAAGGATCTCAGGGAAATCTGGGAGCTGTGAGCCACCTTCCGGTGCTGTGCAAATGGATGTTGTTCTTCACTGGGCTCTTTCCCAGCAAATGTGTGGACAGGGACAGAGCAGGGAGGAGAATCAGTGAAGTGTCAGGGCAGAATGCTGTGCCTCACACCTGAGCTACCTGGAGCATGGGAGGGAGAGTGATCCATAATATTGAATCCCTGGACTTCTGGAAGGTTTTGGATAAGCGTTAGCTACGTTAAAAATCTTTTTTTCCAGAAAGAAACTAAGCTGCTGTGGGGTAAAAGAAAAGGATTATTTATTTTCTCTTTGGCTTATGTAATTGATTGCACATCAGTTACAGAAAGCAGATAACAATCAAGATTTGGAAATACACAGGCAGCTTTTACAATCTGCAGAAATTACCAGGAGATTCCCACAGAGATCTGTGCTGGACTCCAAGCAAACAGTGCAAGAACAGTCTGCTGTTGCTATCCCAGCTGGAAAACTGGGAAGAAACAATGGTTATCCTGTGCAAGAACGAGGTTTAAGCTCTATTAAAATACTGTTTAGCAGAGAGGTCTTGGAGCCATACTAGGTAATTCTACAAAAATACCATATTCATGGCCATGAAAAGCAAACAGAATGCCAGGAATGTTTAGGATGGGAAAGGGCAAAAGAGAAAAAACAACCCACTGTATAAATGTGTTGTGAGTCTGTCTTTAGTAGACTGGAATTGTTGTCTTTAAATAATATAAGAAAGTGAGAAAAGGGAAGAAAGTAGGGTGAGGTGATCACTCAGGAGTAGGAACAACTCCTAGGAGAAGGAGGAACAACCAAATAAGGCAGAATTTGTGGACCGTAAGGTGGAAGCTGTGGTTGCCCCATCCCTGGAAGTGTCCAAGGCCAGGTTGGATGGGGCTTGAAGAAACCTGGGATAGTAGAAGGTGTCCCTGTCCATGGCAGGGGGTGGAACTGGAAGGCCTGTAAGGTTCCTTCCAACCCGAACCATTCCATGATTCTGTGGATTCTGCGGTTGAGAGAGAAAGAGCTGAAAAAGTCTGAAATGTGCTAACATCACATCAGGCATGGGAGAACAAACAGGAGGGGATTATTAATAACTTTTCCTAATGGACCGACGGGGGGAGAGCAAGTGAAAGTGGCAGGTGGCAGGTTTAGAGGAAATGAAATGCTTTGTTTGACAGCACAGATTTCAGGGAGGAGCTGCCTGCCAGGGGACGTGGTGTACAGCAGAAGGTGCATGGGCTCGGGAAGCAGTGAGACAATTTAAGGGGAAAAGTCTATTAAGGGCTATTAAACATTACTACTACACTTCTGACTGAAAACTGTGAATTACTGGAGTCTGGGAAGGAAGCTGGATGTGGTGTAGCTCTTTGTGCTCAGTCTGTTGGCGTGATCTTCCCTGGGATCTGTGACCAGTGGAGACAGAAGACTGGGCTAGACAAGTGTTGGATCCAACCCAGTAAAGCCTTCTTCTCTTCTTCAATGAAATTGGCTCTGCTCCCAAAATTATGTTAACAGTTTGCATTAGAAAAATTAAGACCATGTTGTCCAGGAAAATGTTTGGTGGAAAATAATATATGTGTTTGGGATATGTTGGGTTGGTGTCTCAGCATTTCTTACATACAAAACAAGCATTTGGTTATTCCAGCACCATTGTGCAGATGCTGACACACTGCATGTTTAGCCCATGGTTAGGGTAGGTGATCAGACACCTCTCCTGCCTTAGCCATAGATCAAAGTCAACTGGAAAAGCCTGATGGAAACAGCAAACACAAAGCCTCTGGGAAAAACAATCACAGTTTTCATATAAACCCACGTTTTTATGGGAGTACTCATTGCCAGGCAGGTTTAAACAGCACATCTGTATTCACCTCATGGGATCAACCTCTGGCTGTGCTTATATCATTGGGAATTCTGCCATGGACTACAGCAGGACAAGATTTTATTCCTTAGGAAACCCTTAATGCTGCTTATCCAAGACATTCCTGTGCACATGTTGCAAATGTATTTGGCCAGAGCAGCAGCTGCAGAACAACTGGCAGAGCAGGAAAGGAGCAGAATAACTCTGAGAATGAATTAAAATATATCCCAAAACATTCTCACTGGATGTGGATAGAAATAAAGTTCAAGTGAAGCTGATTTATGGCTAGTAGATGTTTGGTGTTTGTTGTTTTTTTTTTTTCCCTAGGCAAGAAATACAATATACGTGGATAGAAGTATAAAGGAGTAGGTTTGCAAATTTCCTTGTTAGTGCCCTGGTAATCCTGATTAAGAACTGGAAATTCCACCCTGTAATGCAGATAAACAAGTCCCTTGGTTCTGGTAGCTCAGTCCATGGAACCTTTGTGCCTCAGCAATCTTCTTCCAAATTTCTGTTCCCTTCTATCACATAAAAATGTACCAGGAGGTCCCTGTGAGAGACTCCCTTCACCTGCAGGGGTCTGGGGTTCGTTGTGCATGCTGTGGAAATAAATCCATAATGCAAACTTGGGAAACGTTCCCCTCAGGAATCTACACCTGGATGAAGCGAGGAGCAGCTGGACAGACAGCTCTGTCTTCCATGGAATGATTTGGGACCCAGGCTGGCAGCTTGGAAGGCATTGGGAGAGCCATCACCTCCCACTGCCAGCCATCAGCATTAGGCTGAGACTGAGGAACAGCAGGCGAATGAAGCCATTTTGGCTGCTTGCCCAGGCCTGGAGAACTCCATCCTACAGCAAATAAACAGCTGGGGACTTAAACTTTGGAAAAATAAAATGCAGTGTGTATTTATCTTTGTTTCTGATTGGAGTAAGCAGATGCTGGCTTGCACTGAGGCAGAAGGAAGCTTGTGGTTTAGGAAAAAAAAAAAGCGAATACCATGGTGACAAGAGGGATCTATGAAACCTAAAAAACACAGTGGGGAGTTGCAAAGTGGCTCCAGGTCATGGCTCCAAGGCATGGGCAGCATCCAGATTAGTGCTCCTGCTCTGGGGTGGAGGTGTCACTTCCCTGTGGGCTGCAGGGATGCGGTGGGTGAGAGCAGCCTGGTGATGGGAGCAACCTTGCTGTGTTGGGAAATGCTCCATTTTGTTAATTCCTGAAACAGTCACTTCAGGATGTCTCCTGAGCAGTCCTGAGAGCAAACCCCCAGGCACTGGCCTTCCTGGTTATGGCAGGCAGAGCTTGGCCAGCTCCTGTATTGTTTCAGCTGCCCAAAGTGTTAGAAACTGCAGTGTGGCCAGGTCTTGTGAGAACAGTTTATCTCACTTAGAGACACAGTTTTTAGACAGTATTTTGTCCAAGTAACATAGAGAGAGATCTGGGGCCTTCAGGATGATTCACACTTGAAATGTTACCCAGGGCAATTAATTACTGGGTCAGAAAACTGCTGCCCATACGGGCTGTGCTCTGCTCAATCTTTTCTCTCCTGGAAGCTTTTTGGAAGTTGTTCTATCTCAAGACAGCCTGGCTCTTCTTGGAAAAAGGAGGAAAATTTGTATTTGATCCATAGCTTCTTCTCTTCCTTTGTATTATGATATTTAGGTATTTTAGTTGAAGAAAAAAGCTTTGTTCTCTTCAAAAAATTACTTGGTTTAGTCTTAGAACCGCAGTCAGCAAAAAGACTCTTTGTTAACTAAGATCTGTGGTATATGAATTCTTCAAAGGTAAAGAGTAATACACATCAGAAGCACCTGGATCCCTGAGGCCATGTTGTATTTCTTCGTAAAGTAGTCTTTTATTTAAAGAATAAATGCCTGGCTATATAAAGGCAGTGAAACAGCAATTAATGCTGTAAACTTTTACTCCTGTTGGTTAATTTAGCCTCTATGTGCTAAAGCATACAGGAAATAAACTTTGCTTTTATTGTAAACCACAGGGGCCTCGTGCAGAGCTGTCTGTGCTTTTAACTCCTTTCCTAACCAGAGTTCAGCTCGTCACACAAGCACAACCAAACCTGTTTTCCCTCTGCTGTGCAGGGCTCCTCATCACCAGCAGAAATCCACAGCTTCTGAAAAATAATTACAGGAGCAGCTGTTTCAATAAACCCTCCAAACTGCAGCCCTGTGTGTGCTGTTATCTCAGGCTGCTTCCCTGGAAATGTCAGAGTGCTGGGCTGACGTGGAGGGTGAAGTCTCAGGGCACTGAGGTGGGTCCTGGCTGTTTGTGTCAGTTCTTTCAGTGGAGTTGCTGCCAGCATTGCACAGACCCGTCCTGGGATCTCCATGGAGCTGAAGGTAAAGGAGAAATAATTCTTCTGGCTTTCAGAAAGAGGCTGGCTGAAAAAAACATATTTAGAACCTGACAACGGGGGTGAGGTCCAGACTATCAGGACTTTTTAAAGCTTCCAGATCAAGCAGTCAGGTGACCGGTGGCACCTTCAGGGCCTTTCCCTGCTTTTTTCAGCCACATGGTAAATGTTTGAGCATTTATGAATATATCATGTGTCAGAGAGTTGTCTGCATCTTGTGATACTGAGCCTCACTATCTTATTGGAGATCAGTTTTCTGTGTGGTAAATTGCTTTACAGTCCATGTGCAAAGCCTGTCTGTGGGGCTGGGCTGTGGTACATTGATACTGTTTGTAGAATCAGCCAGAAATGATCCCTGAAAGTAAATAAGCAGTGATTTGAAAAGATAATTGTTCCTGATGACTAACAGCTCAGGAAAGGGAGCTCTGAGAGGTGAAGAGAAAATTGTTCAAGGAATCTGTGACAGAGGTAGCTTGGACTTAAGGACTTTTTTTTTCTTCCACATAGCAAAAGTTCCCCTTTCCCTGTTTTGCGTGTGAGCCACTCTCAGCCCTGTGCTGTTCAGGAGTTGCCAGTTTGGTACTGGGCTTTGGGAGGAGTGGATCTGTTTGTTTTTATTTAACCCAGCCCTGAGTTTGGATGCTGTGACAAGGCACATGGAGATTTCCAGGGAAACTCAGCCTGCCAAGCTCCACGTCTGCTGCAGAAAACAACTGCATGTGATAAATGAAGAGTTCATATTCTGCTGCTGCTTATGCTTTGTCAGTGCACAGCTGAGATAATGGAGCCTGTATTCTGCAGTAGGAAGCTCGCTCTCTGTTGGTTTTGGACCAGATGAGCAGTTTTTAGGCTTATAAAAGTCAAATGCCACAAGACTGACTTAGAAAATTGCCAAGGGTCAATTTATTTAGTATTGTAATGGTGGTGTTTTCCTTTGGATGGTGACAATTCCGGGTGCTGCGGTGTCAGTTGTAGTTAAAGCTATGGTTTGAAACATCAATGTTTCTTTACATCCTCACCTAAAGGAAAGTAAGAGGAAGCCTAGGTCTGGAAACTTGATTTTGCAAGATATGTTTATTCTGGATAACTACAGTAGTCATTAAAAAAAAGTAAAAAAAATCATTCTGATATGTGAATATTTGCATTTGCAAGTCCTTCCTGCTGCTGAGTGAAGCAAAAGCCTGTGGCAGGAATGGCCCGAGGCCATGGTTTGATCCGTGCTTTCAGTCCTTGTTGCTGCTGGGAGAGGCAGTCCTGCCTCCCCTGGCTCATTTCTTCCCTTTGCTAGTGATGGCACAAGAATCCCCACATCAGCTGTGAGCTGGGCTGGGCCCCAGAGCAGCACTGCTGTGTGACTGACTGGAGGAGATTCCCTGCTCGGAGCTCCACGGAGCCGGGCCAAGGCATAGCCTGGTACCGACCTCTGCTCTCTGACCAGGGCCAGGACCCCAGGGAGCGGATGGAGCTGTGTCAGGGAAGGTTCAGACTGGATGTTAGAAAAAGGTTCCTCATCCAGAGGGTGGTCAGGCACTAGGACAGCATCCCAGGGAATGGTCACGGACCAGAGTTCCAGGACCGCTTGGACAGCACTCTCAGGCACAGCATGGGATTGTTGGGGTGTCCTGTGCAGGGCCGGGAGCTGGACTCGAGGATCCTTGAGGGTCTCTTCCAACTCGGGATATTCTGTGAGTCTGTGATTCTAAGAAGTGGTGAATCCATGCTCAGGGACAGGCCGTTGGAGTTGGAGCAGGTCTCTCTCTGATCTATGCAGGTTGAGTGTCCAGGGTCCGGGTAAGGAGCTGTGCTTCCCTGCCCGTCTCTCCCGGATTATCCTGCCCGGGCCCGGCCGGATGAGGTGGGGTTTGGGAGCAGCCCGTGCAGAGCCCCTGCATGAGGATGGGAAGGCTTTTGCCCCTCTGTTGGAGGGGTCAGGCTGTAGGAGTTTGGAGCTGCTGCCAGGCAGTGCCCAGAGATTTCCCAGAGACTCAGGCTGCTTCCTGGGCAAAGTTCACCCCTAATCAAACACAGCTCCTGGTGGGGTTGTTTGCAGAGATCACGTGAAGGGAGGGGGACTCCTGCTGCTGTCCCTGTCCCTTGGGCCCAGCCTGAGCACAGTGAAGAGGAGTCAGGCACCCTCCACGTCTCTGATCAAACCTTCCTTGTGTGAGGGGACAAGTGTCAGTCTGATGCCTCTCCAGATCTGGGAGAGCATTCCTCCCAGCGTTCAGCAGCTGGAAGCTTTAGTTGCATTCACTGAATTATTGTTCACAGTTGTTTTTCTGTGTCCAGCCTCCTGGGTTGTCTGCAAAAAGTAGGCAGGGAGGTTTGGTGCCTCTGCTAGTACCAGTTCCAGTGCTGTGAGAACTTCTGGGGACTTCTGGGTTTAACTTCTCCCTTGCCCAGCTGCTGGGGATCTTGTGTTCCGTGTGTGTGGAAGTCCAGTGTAAAAAGGGTCACTGCCATCCCATGAAAAAACATCTCTATTTTTTGGCTGATGATGGAATGAGATTTTAAATGTTAAAATCTTGCATTGAAAGTCCTGAAAATGGAAGTTTTGGCTGCGTGGGGTTTGTTTGGTTTTGAAATCCAGGCAAATAATCCCATTGGGCATTGCTGTCACTTTTCACAGAACTTTAAAAAAAGGAAAAAAGGAAGGAAAAACCCTAGAGAAACAGAAAGTCAGTCTCTGGATGCACGCAGAGTCTGTGTTTGGGGAGGCAGTTTTTGGGCAGGCCATGATTGCTGTGGGGAAGAGCTTTGGCATATCCTGACTTGTGAGTGACTTTGGCTTGGCAGTAGTGACCCTCTGTAAGCCTTTTCAGAATGAACAGAAGCATCTAAGCAGAGAGGAGAGGGATGTGTCATTTCTGGCTGTGGCGAGGACACAGATATCCTGGCTGAAGAAGGGTGCATCTGATCTGCACAGCCCCTCAGAACACTCCCAGGAGTTTGTGCATCTCTGGTAGGCTTGAGGTTGAGCTGGGCTCTTGGACAAAACAGCTGGATGCTGCCAGTGCAGTCAGGAGCCTGGACAGGCCAGGAAATGCTGAATGAGCAACTGAAAACGTACTGGGGAGCAGCCAGGAAGGAGAAGAGTTGAAGAAGAATGCACTGTGTCAACCCTTCTTTTCATGGAATCATGGAATATCCTGAGTTGGAAAGGACCCACAGGGATCAAGTCCAACTTCTGCCCTGCACAGACACCCCAACAATCCCAGCCTGTGCCCTGGGAGCGTTGTCCAAACGCTCCTGGAGCTCTGGCAGCCTTGGGGCTGTGACCATTCCCTGGAGAGCCCTTTCAGTGCCCCACCACCTTATCCTTGCCGTCAAAAAAGGAGAAAGATTTACTTCTGAATTCGGTGCTTCAGTAGGAAAAGAGGTGGGGTTTCAGTTGACAGAACCATTTTCATGTACTGGGACAAAATGTGAAGTTTATTAAATGGTACTTTTAAACATGGGCTTCAGGCGTTGTTGATAAGATGTTCTCTGTTAGAATCTTGGTAACACCACAATAGTCCTTGACAGGCAGGTGCTAAAGGATGAATGGATTCACCCCCACACACTTCCCCAGTGCTTGGGTATCATTTGTTAAGAGCAGAATTCGCCTTAAGCTGTGATAATAACGTTGATCCTTAAGGTGCCTTCATGGAAAGTAAACCTAAAACACATTAAAAAGTCATCAGGGCTTCGTTAGGCAGTGCTGCTGCTGCTATGTGCCAGAAGCTGGGGAGATATAAATAAGGAAATGTTACTTGTCCTCCTACTTGACTGATGGATAAAGGAATCTGCTTTTGGCCACTGCAGGAGGAAAGTAGCTAAACAGACACTGGATGTTGCAGCAAGACAGTTCTGACCTATTTGTGGCCTTTTAGTATCTTGCTAAAATTTGACTGTAGTCGAGGTGAGGTGGAATTGGCTGTACTGCATGTCTAACACCAAATTAGTGACACTGAAAAACTTAGCTGGAACACTTTGCTGCAGTAAGAGAGAAAAGGTTTCTTATTTTTTCTTAACTAATTCCTTGAACTCCAACAGCAAGTTGGTAGCATTTAGGAACCTGCTCAGCTGTGCTGGGCTGTGCCAGCCAGAGGGGCCAGGCCGGTGTTGCTGGCTGAATTTCCCAAAGCAGCCCAAGGGAACTAAATGCCAAATCCCCCTGGGATTTTATTCTCTTTGCAGAATGTGTCAGAGTAAATAAAAGTGAGTGAGAGTTTGGTCTCTAAACACCCTTGGCTCCCTTGCGAATCCTGATTCCCCAGGACTTTAGTACGTGGAGGTGACGTTGACTTTCCTGTTTGGTTCTTCTGGTAGGAAAAAACTTGTTGCATGCACAAGGATCTTTGGACTTGGGTGCTGTTGGTGTGGGATTTAACAAGTTTTTAGGCCTTGCGTTATTGAATGAATGCAGTTACAATGGCATTATAATCCATGAGAGAAGCTTTTATGTTTGTTCTCATGAATCAGCTTTTTCATTTATGTAACTTTCTATGGTTTCTGGAGCAAGTCGTGGTCTTGTTTTGGGAAGTGCAGACTTTGTCCTTTTTTCCAGCTATATTTTTGGCTTTTGTCCCAAAATCTGGTCTTTGGGGTGGTACCTTATGCCAGGCTAAAGCCCTGTTGCAGACAGCCCATGTGTGCTGCCAGACATGATGTAACCTCCAGGTTAAATTGCAAAACCCTTTTGGTAGCCAGGATTTCCCCCCAGCCTCGCTCTTGAGTGGTGATCCCTTTGCATCCTTTCACCTTTCCTTGCTTTTAAAAGGTGTCTTCCGAACCCACACGTGAGCAGCAGGGATGTGGTTGTTGTTCTCAGTGGGAGCTGGAGCCTGTTCCCTCCTGCTCCAGGTCTTGGGCTGATGATGCTGACACAGCCCAGGGTCAGTGGGTGCCTGGTGGTAAAAACCATTTCCAAATAAACCAGTTTTATGCTCTCGGGGTCTAACCACATCAAACCAGCGCTGCTGTGCAGGATTCATGTGGATATTGCCATGGGCTTTCCCAAAGAACCCTGCAGGGAGAGAGTCAGTACATATGGAGTCCATCTGGACACTGCTGAATTTCTGGAAAATGAAAAAAAAGAGCAGCACAAGTCCAGCGTGAACTTTTCCAGCCTCCTGTGTTTGATTTAAGTCCTGTAAGTTCATGGTGGTTTTGCTGTGTTTGTCCTCAATCTCATTCCCTCCAGACCAGAATCCATCGGGAGAGACAACGATGGCACCACTCGTGTAATGCTCTGCTTAAAATAACCAGAACAAAGAAGTGCTTTGAGTTCTGTGATGATAATTACCCAGACCTAAAAATAAGCAGACGTTCTACCAGGCAGGGAGAAATAAGAGTGAGACAGGAATTGCTGGGAGACACCTGGCAAAGCTCTGATCAAGCCAGGTCATTGCTGGAGTTGCCTGCAGGTTTCCCACCCTCTGAACCACATTTACAGTGGCACCAACAGAACTGGCACATTGGATTTTTAAGCTAATATAGGGGGGAAATCGGCTTATTCATACAAATAAAACCAACAAAACCACTCTAGACAAAAAAATAGCTTCTGGAATATTAGAGTAAAGGCAAGGAAAACTGTGATGGAGGCCAGGACTGAGGCTGCTCAGAAGGGAGCCCTGCAGGGCTGGGGTGTGCTGTGGGTGGGAATGAGCTTAGGGGGCCGTCAGGAATCTGTGACATTTAAATCCATGGCTGAGCTGCTGGGCTGTTTAACTCCTACAAATTAGGTTGTAGTGGGAGGAGAAATTCTAAGCATTTTGCAGCTCATTTGCAAGGATGAGCTTCTGGGTGAGGAAGGCAAGGTCGTTTTAGAAATTAGGTGAGACAGATGAAAACCAAACCTAAACCCCCAATAAAAAAAATTTTAAACCCCCAGTTTTTAACTCTAATTCCAAAAAGTGACAGTGGATTGCGGCAGTGTGGCCACAGCTCAGTCCCCAGGACACCCTGTGACAAGTCAATTTGTCTTGGCAGCACTTGGCATTCCTCATGCTGCCCATTCCTCCCAGGAAAATCACTTCCTGGGGCTTTCCACCTTGCTGCTGCTGGCTGCCAGTGGAGTTTCTGAACATATCTTGCACTGCACTTTTCCCATTCACTGCTTACATTCAGAACCCAGAAGGCTGGAATTGGAAATGGAAAAAAAATCCCTGATTAAATATTGTGTTGTCTTGAAACTGAATTGAGAAATGTGTACGATCAAATGTACAAGATCTGCTCTAAGGTGTTGCTTCTCTGTTGTCCTGCTGCTGGATCCCAGCTGTGAGGTTGGGAGAGGCATCTCAGGACATACCTGCAGCAGGAGCTGGAGAGAATCATGGAATCATTGAATTGTTATGGTTGAAAAGACCTTTGAGATCATTGAGTCCAACCATCAACCCAGCCCCACCCCGTGTTCATCACTAAATCATGTCTTCAAGTGCCACATCCACACATTTTTTGAACACTTCCATGGAATGATTCCTCTGCCACTTCTCTGAGCAGCCTGTTCTAAAGTTTCATAACCATTTCCATGAAAAGCATTTTCCTAATTCCTAATCTAAACCTTCCCTGGTGCAACCTGAGGCCATTCCTTTCGTCCTGATGCTATAACCGATGCTATAACAATGGCTGGGAACATCATAAGAAATCTCTTTATAATTCTTTTAAATCCTCACAATAAAGCATGAGCCATTTAATCCCATCATTGGGAAAGAAATTAATGAGATCTATGTTTTTCCCCCACATGGAGGTTGGGACGCAGGAGCCACAGAAGTGGTGAAGAAGCCCGTGCCAGGGGCCAGGACGGCAGAGCCGCAGTCAGCAAGTTTGTTGTTGGATCAAAACAGCAGCACTCAGATTGTAAACTTAATTTGAGTTCCAGTGGTCCATAAATAGATTTCCAAAACATGTCTATTGTCCAACAAGGGATTTATTTATAAACTGAAAAAATAACAAGACCCAAAAAAACCAACCCAAACCCCTTCTTGGCCAGCAGTGTGGACTGGACTGTGCTCTGTGTGTGTGCCTGTGTACACCAAATGAGATAGACCCTTCGGTGAAGTTCAGGTCCAAAACGTGTTTAAAATTAGTGTTTCCCTGCAGTGGGGTGGTGCTGGGAGAAGTTGGCTCTTGAACAGCCAGCACAGTCCTGGCAGGAGCTGAGGCTGGAATGCTGCCTACTTGCTGGACCAAGGTCCTGCAGCATCATCCCTGCCTCCCTTCTGCTTATCTTTTATCTGAGTTCTTTTTTTAACTTTTTTTTTTTCAATGAGTAAAGATTTGGAAGAGATTCTGAAATATTGCTTTCTAAAATTTTCTAGAAAGTTTATTCCCACTTTGGGGTTAAAATTTTGTTTTTGATGCATTGATTTGTTGGCAAACATCACCTGTTTGTATTCTTGGCAGCTTTGATGTGGTTTCTCTTGTGTTACCGACATCACTGATGGGAGTTAGATCTAAGAACAGTAAACTGAATTTGTGATGTGTACTCAAGTGAGGGGCAATACTTGTTCACAATTCTACACTCATTTTTATAATGGTATTTTGTGCCCATGCTCTGTTGAAAGCTTAATGTTTCATGATTGGCTTGTAACTGGAGAAGAAGGGAATCTTGACACTCAGTGATTTTGTAGCACAGGATCTCAGTGTGTGGGTGAGACTTTGCTTAACCACCAGTAACTTGCCATAAAGCTGTTTCTGTCTTGGGACCAGACCCTGAAAGCCAAAACAAAGAGAAAATAGATTTATTTCATTTAATACTCCTTTCCCGAGTATTATCTTGGGAACATCAGCAAGAAGTAAAATATCTCCTCTCACCTTAGGAATTGTTTATCTCCCCAGTGTGTGCTGAGGCAGAGAAACCAGTTTCTGGGGCTGGGGTGAAGACACCTGTGAGCCAGACCAGCTATTCCAAGGGCATCTTTGTTCTCAGGCAGGGCAGTGGGAGCTCCTTCCTCCAGCAGTACTGACCTCACCTGCTCCCACCCCTTCTCCTTCCATCCCTCTGTCTCCATCCCACCAGGATTTTCCCCTGATCTCTATCCATCCATTTTGCTCATTCCCTCCGCTCCTGCCCCCAGCCCCTTCCCTTCCTTACAGCTTTCTGTCCATCCCTATCTTGCATTTCTCTGTTCTTGTGCTTTTGAGTCTCCATAAATCCTCCTGCCCCACCAGTGCTGGTCCCGAGCCTCAGGGCCCTGCTCAGCTCCCCAGCTCCTGCGCTGACTCCGGGCACATTCCCGGCCCTGCACAATGTGTCAGGAGCACTCGGAATGAACAAGGATTTTCGTGTTTGCCAACTGCAGTGAGCTGCCCTTCACGGGCCAGAATGGCTTCAGACATGACAGCTGTTTACACGGGCCGAGGTGCGGGGTCTGGGAAGGCGCTGGCCGCTGGCCATGCCTGCCCAGGCAGCTGGGAGAAGTTTTCTGGGAAGCGGGTGCTGCGTGTTGACAGGCGCATCCTGAAGAAAGGCTCCTCACTCCTTCCCAAACATGGGCAGCAGGAACCATCTTCCAGGCTCTGTCCCAAGGAGAACGTGTGCCCTTTCAAGTAAGACAAAACACTGAAGCAGCAGCAGACGTCTCTTGCTCTATTTTCTGCCCTTCCCTCCCAGCGCTATTCCACTGCCTGAGATTAATGGGAGTTTTCTAAATAAAATCCCATAAAATAACAGGATCTGGCAGCTCGGTGTCCCTGCTTCCCAGCAGTTGGTGTCCTGTTTCTCTGGAGCATTTACTGCTCTTGTGTAAGTGCTCATCACTCTCACAAGGCCGGGGGACTTGTCTGAGGAACTGGGAGAAAAAATTGCTGTTTAATCTTCCAACGTTTTTTGTCTGGCCAGAAGACAAGGGTTCTGGACTAATATTCCTCATGCATCAAAACCATCCTTGCTTTTCAGTAGAGTCCTCTAGAGAATTACCTCCCTTGACTACAGATGGCCTGAGAGCAACAGAGACCAAACTTCATGCTTGCCTTAAAATAATGCCTTTTATAGCAGAAAAAAATATACTTCCAGCTTTTCCAGCTCTTCAAAAACAAGCAGAGAGGGTTGTGATCACCCTTTGGAGCCACAGTCATCAGTTTGGGATGTGGTTGTGCCTCCTGGAGCTGAAAAAACAACCTAGAGACTGTCCCAGCTGTGAGATGCTGGGAGGGTGTGAGGATGTGTGTGTGGCTAAGACAAACTAATAGTCAGAATGATTAAAAAAAAAATAAAGTGACTTCTCAGGGGATCAAAATGCTGATTCTTGTCCAATTCAGAGCTCTTGTTTTACGTGGCAGAGTGTACCGGTTAATGGTAGAGTGGGTAAAAGCTTGGTTTTCTCTTGTTTGTTAATAATTCTGGGGCATTCTGGGCAAAGTGTGTTCTCACTAAGCGATGGATTTTGACAAGTTAAGGACCTGCGAGTAAGGAAAACTATTTGGTTCTGAAATGTAGAGATTGTAGGAAATGGTTAATTAAAAATGTAACTGGTTCAGGGAAAAAATTTACATTTAGTACCAGGTCACACTGACCAGAAGAGTTTACAATTCCAAAGACCTTTCCCTTATTTTAGCCCTACAGAACAGTTCATGAAGGAAGTGCTCACTTTTTTTCCCCTCTGAGCTGTAGAAAAGCTTCCCCTGCTCCTCCTGCTGCTCTTAGAGGTAGGCAAGGAAACCTCTTACCCAGAGCTTTGAGTCTGCTGAGAATGTTCTATACAGCCTCTACACGAATTATTTCCTCGGGGCGGTATTAACTCCTCCAGTCTGATTTATTTTTAGCCGTGATGAAAATTAGCAATATCCTTGTGTTTCAGGGTGCTCACACAGCGAGTCCAGCGTCTCCTGTGCTGACGTGGTCGGAGGAATTACAGTGGCTCCTCCGCAGGCAGCTTCCCTGCTGGAGCTGGGAGCACATTTCCCTCTGCCGGGAGAGCAGGATCGGTCCCTTTGTGCTGCACTGAGCTGGACGCGCCCCTCCCGAGCTCTGCTTGAGCCTGCCATGGATAGAGCAGCTCCAGCCGAGTCAGGGAGTGCTTGAAGATTCCCTTTTGGATTTGCCGGGCTCTGTTCCCCAGCCCACATCCTTCAGGGCAGCGCTGTCCTCGTACTCCCTGCTGCTCCGCCCGTGGGTGCGGGGCTGTGCGAGCGGGGGCCCGGGCTCCTTATTTGGCTCCTGGCTGCCTGTCCCTGACCGCGGCAGCTCCGCGTTTGCCTGTGGCCGTATATGGAGCGGCTGCTCCGGGAGCTGCGGCTGACCTGAGTTAGCACCGGCAACATCTGCGTGAAACGCTGCTCCTGCGGCACTCGGCTCATTAGGGTAAAGCCGGGCCTTGGCTTCGCAGTGAAGGGGGTAAAGTGAAGAAAACAGATTTCCCATTAAATTCCATTTTTTTATTGTTTGCTAGGATGTGCATGGTTATAATCTCCTTTGCGGTGGTAAAGTCATGCAGAGGGAGAGCAGAGCATAAGCAGAACATCTCTGTGTCAAGAAGTCAGTAATTCATAATGACATTAAAAAAACCCTCCTACCCTGTGCAGAGCCAGCACTTGCCACACAGATCCCGCTTTTCCCTTGGATGCTGTGTGAGTGCCCAAGGACAGGTGGCATCAGGTGTGGGGCCTCACCCAGCTTCCCTAACGTGAGTTAGGATGGGGATGTGGGGTCACAGCTCTCTGGACTGTACCTGCCCTGCTGACACCCAGGACACAGCAGGAGAGGGGGTTTTGTGCAAACATGCACGAACCAAAAATGCTTGGTGAGGTCTCTTTTGTCACCAAGGTGGACAAAAGCCAGGACTCTGAGAAGGAATGGGGGGTTCAGCCTGTTCTTCCAAGGGCAGAAGGAAGCAGTTTGTACCTCAAATGTGCCTCCATCAAACTCCACTGCATCTGAAAATACAATGTTCCCCTGAGTTAACTCTAAAATCTGGCCATCACAAGGGCCCTGCTCACACCTCTGCTTTTGGGTGGGCACCTTTAAGGTACGCAACATTCACATTTGTGTAGGGGCAGCGTCTTTAAGCTTCCGCCTGTTCAGTTTTGTAGGAACCAAGTCAAGGCTCAGCTCTGACTCTTCAGAAGATACGTTTTAATTCTGAGAATTTTCTTACCAATCCCATATTCAACCTGGTTTGCACCCCCTGGTTTCTGCATCGAACCCCAGAGCGGCAACAAAAATGATTTCACTGATTTTGTTGGCCTTATCTCCCTCCCTCCCTCTTTTGTGACAGATTAAAAAGCAGCAGCAAGATGTGTTAGGCTTCTTGGAAGCCAACAAAATTGAATTTGAGGAGAAGGACATCGCAGCTAACGAGGAGAACCGGAAATGGATGCGGGAGAACGTCCCTGAGGACAGTCGGCCAGCGAGCGGCAACCCGCTGCCCCCCCGGCTCTTCAACGACAGCCGCTACCTCGGGGTAAGGGCTGCTCCTGCTCTGCTGTGCTCGTCCCCCTCACTCACCTCCTGCTCTGCTGTGCTCGTCCCACTCCTCTTCCTCACTGCCACCGCCTGTGCTTCACTGCAGTGAGCAGCAAGGCAGGGCTTGCCCAGCTGCAGCTCCCCAAACTGGGAAGGCTGTAGGAGGTGTTAGACATTTCCCCCCACCTTGGGCTTTTAGTAACAATTGATTCTTGAATATTCCAGTCCACGCCATAGGAGAGATTACAACGTAGACCTCTTGATTTGGATCCTACCTTGCAGTGCATGTATAATTTTCTTCTCCTGTGGGCCTTTTCCCATCTTATGGCTCTGAAAGTTCCCAAGTTTTTTTAATCCTCATTTTCCCCATGATTGTGAACTAACACCTCACAGAAATCTGGCCCTTTTATACCAACGTTATGTTCTGTAGCAAGTACAGAGATCTGTTCTGCCCGTGTGGGTTCCAGTTGAACTTCTGACAGATTTAAGAGCTGGAGTTCACAGCTGCACAATTGCCATCCCTATCAGGAATTGCCAGTAGGTGTGAATTCCAGATCATATGATTTGATGTCTGCCATGATCATAAATCAGTTTTCTGGTCCTTCTTGGGATCAGCTCTGCGTGCTGCTTGCACAAGGAAGGCTGCTCTGGTTCACTTATTCCAGTGCCTTGGACAGATTAAAACTCATGTTGCAAACACAAATCCTACTGCAATTATTTTAATGCTTGATCAAAAGTAAGTTGCCCTGCAGTACTTGTACCCAGCAGGCCATGCTTGAATGATTATTAGATTAACTGTTAGTTTTATTTTTAAAACTTAATATCTTCTGAGCAGAGTTCACAATGTGCATTCCTCTGGTCCTTTTGAAGTCTGGTTCTGACCTGCACAGTCTGTAAGTCAAGACCTGCCAATTCTGGACCTTTCTGAGACAAATCTGTGTCTACTGAAAGAAATTATTCTCAATGTGCCAAGAATTTTTCTTGCTTGTAATAGAAGCAGAGCTTGAAATAATATCCACAGTGAGCTGTTGTGCCACTTGGTTCTTAGAATTTTACTGACTGGTTGTGACATGAAAAAAGGTTGATTTGGAGTGACAAACATAAGGATCAGTAGTTACCTAAGAAGGGGCTGGTTACAAGGTTCATGCTATGGAGTTTATTTCATCCCCAAAATTTTGGTTGATGTCATGTTGAACTATTGAAATTCAGCCAGTTTGTGTTGCTGGATTCGAGTTGCTACAGTTTAGCTTTCAGGAAGGTAAAAGTTAATTCTGTGCCCAGAATTTGAACCTCTTTCTGTCTTTATCTGATGCCTCTCAAGCATGAAGTTCCCTGTTTGTTCCATCTGATGCAGCACAACTGGCAGAGCAAAGAGCAAATTGGCCTTCCTGGCCTGTGCACAGCAGAGAGGCTGGAACTGGAGATGCTGTGTGGTGGCATGAGCCCTGCTCCTCAGGCCCAGGAGTTCCTGTCCCGGGAGATGCTGCGGAGCAGGCTCATGGACTGTGCACCAGCAAGATAAACAATTCCTTTGTTATCAAGCAGCCCCACTCCTGTCAACAGAAGGGCTTCAGGGAGGATTTACCATAATCACACACATTTTTATCAAACCAGCACGCGAATGCTGCGTGTGCAAATGGAGCAATAATTTGGTATCCCTGAAGTCCAAGCAGCTGGAATCTTCCGGTCTTTGTACTTTGTTTTGTTCTAGCTGCAGCAGCCTCTCCTTAGAGCTGCCACCCTCCTGCTGCTGTTCCTTAGGCTTTTGCCTCCCAGACAGTCAGGAATCTAGAGCAGTGTGCCCTAAAAAGCTCTCCCTGACTCCAGCCTGAGACCAGGACTCCTGCATCCAGACATTGCCCAGGAAAGCTGGAGGAGCTGGTAATGTGCATCAGTTAAAAATGGAGAACAGGAAAGTCATTGGACTGATCCCTGATGAGTTCAGAAGTCAGAGTGAGGGAATTGTGTGGTAACTTGGACAACAGTGAACTTGCACAAAACTTCTGGGTTCCTTTAGTTGGGGTTTGGCAACTGTTTTTTTTTTTTTATTTTTTTTTTTTTTTTATTTATTACCTTAATTATCCTGGGAAGTGGCTGTGTGTGTTTAGGGCATTTGTAGTGCACTGTGAGTGAACAGTGCCACCCTGTTGACTTCACTTGCACAGACCAATCCTTAGTGGGAAATGTGACGGGAAAGGTGCACTCTTAGTGTAAAAGTTCCAGTTGAATTTCTGACAGATTTAAGAGCTGGAGTCCACAGTTGCACAATTACCATCCCTATCAGGAATCAGCAATGACATCTGGGAATATCAGGGTTTCTGATGAAACCAGGCTCAGCTGCTTCAGCAGGAGCAATGTCCACACCAGACCAGTGACAATACCTGCCTTCTGTGGAGTCTGTCCCTTTGTGAGAGGCTGGAGCACCTCACAGCAACATCTCATTGGGACATAGAATGAATTCCCAGCTTGTCCTTTTCCAGCCAGACCTGTTTGTGTGCTGTTGGTGCTAATGCCACGTACCTGAGCTGACGCTGGATTTTGCATTCAGCCACAGGAAGCAGTTTGCTTGGTGTGGGTTGGGTGACACCCCAAACTGAGCTGAGATTATTTCTGACAATTCACTCCTCTGTCTTTTATTCCCTCCTGCCGTGGTGAAGGACTACAATGCTTTCTTCGAGGCACGGGAGAACAACGCCGTGTACGCGTTCCTGGGCTTGACTGCACCTCCCGGGTCAAAGGTAGGTGAGCACCTCCTCACAGTGAGCCTGTGGCTTTCACCTCCTCCTCCTCTGCTCAGAATAGGATCTGGTACATGTGCTGTCATTGCCCCCATCAATCTCCCTGGGAGATACTCAGTTTCCAGAGGCTCTCAGGCTTCAGTTTCAAAAGAGTAGTTAATATTTGCGCTGAAGAATGCATAAGAAACCTAGATGAAAAAAATTATCCTAAAATCAAAAAATGTTTTCAATTCAGTAAAAAAAATTAATTAATGTGAAATTTTGATGAGATTTTTCCACTAGAAAATCCCTTGAAACCAGAGTCACTGTTTCTGAAATAACATGGTCTTGCTTCAGAGTAATTTTTTCCTCTGGCTTGTTATCCAAAGCTTATTTTCCTTTGCCAATTACGAACTGGGCTGCTGCTTTGTGGATGCAGTGGACTGGAATTCTCCTATTGATTTTGATAGGATAAGACAAGCCTGCTTTATACGTTTCACTTGACAGCAGCAGGATCCTCCAGGTCACTTCCAGCTTTCCTGTTCCAATGGATAAACACACTGCTCCCTTTCAGCTTTACTCATGTGCGAGTCGAAGGTCGTGCTGTGCACATCACTAAGAAACCTAATTTTAAAGGTCGATGGTGACCCATGAGCAGTGAGCACTGCAGGTTGTGGGGCAGTTTGGGGAGCCAGATTTCCAGCAGTAGCTGCACTGGGAATGGTGTGATGAGGAAAAACTGTTTTGTGCAGAGCTGCACAGAGCAGAGCCTGGGATCTGCACGCCAGCGTTACCTGCTGCCGGCATCAGACCAGCTGCACACAGCGCCACAGTCCTGGCTGTTCTGTGGAACATCTGCACTGCACTGCTCAGCAGAGTGTGCAGGATGGAGCCAAGGAACCAGGAAGCAATCCTGAGACTGTGGGGTGCAGGGAAGCTCGTGCCTTTCCACTGGGAAGTGCAGCGGTACCAGGGAGCAGCTGCTGCCATAACAAATCAGGTCACCTGTCTCAGTAATGCTGGGAACGCCGCTGCTTCCCAGACCTGCCGGCTGGCAGGAGCAGCCAGCATGGCTGGCAGGAGCTCTGCTTCTGTCCTAAGGGATGCTCCAATTCTGTCCTCACCTAAGGGAAAGGTGATTTTTAAACAGGGAGGATAGAACACAGCTGTACTCTGCTGAATTTCCATGTTGTGTTGGGCTGGTGACGGTAAATAACCTTTGCAGAAGTGACCTTGTACCCCCTGCATCCTGCTCTGGGGCTGACTTTGGGAACCCCTCCCACAATTAGGATGTCCAGTCAAGTTGGTTGTGGGCTGCTGAGGAGGGTACACAGATTTGTAGGTGCTGAAATTGATGTTTCCAGCACAGCTGTGTGCAGCTTGGATATAATGGTGTAGGGAATGACATGGCAACTGCAACACAAGGAGGCTGGGAGCAGCCTTGGAAGGAAACCTCCATTCAATGCCATCAGGAGAGATTTGGGAAGTTATTTGACTCTGGACACAAAGGTTTGATATTAATGCTAAACAGGACTGGCTCAGAAATGAGCATGGTACATTCAAGTAACTATTTTCTGAGCCCTGGTGGTTTGGTTTGTCCTTTGGATCTACAAATTCTGGAAAAGGCTAGCCTTTAGTTTATCTCAAATATCTCTACTTCAAGCAGTATAGATGGATTTTAAAGGGAGAGGATTTTTTGAGTTAAAAGCTGTGTTTAATTATTTCTTTAATAGGGGTTTAAGGACTGAGAAGATGCTCAGTGAGGGGCCTTGAGGGATAAATAAGGAAAAGTATGAAAGAGGGACAGTATCGAGCCTGGAAAGCTGAGCCTCTCCCAGATAACTTGCAGGCCTACGCCCAAGGAAATGGAGTTTGACCTCCAAGAAAAATAGGTTAGCAGGTTACTTGTACCAACCTTCCTGGGCATGAGGGAAATACTAGGATTTCTCTTCAGCTTTCCACTGCCTGTTCTGAAGCATTTTGTCTTTCAAAGGGAAACCAAAACCAGTGAGGTGTCCCCATTGCAGTGCCCTGGGCTGGTTAAGGGAGTTGTTACAAAGCCAAGGGAACCTTCTCTTTCTTATCATTCAAAGAACCACTTGTGTCTTAGAGACTGTCAAACACACTGCTTTTTTCCAGGCTTTGGAGCTCTTTTTGATCTTCCTTTCATTGCTCACCTGCCTTTTGTGCTGCAGACAGCCGGGATGCGCTCGTGCGAGGCCTGGGGGTGCACGGTGACATCCGAGCCCTGGTGACCCGTGACAGGCCAGCAGAGCGGAGCACGGGCCATGAGCACAGCAGCTCCAAGCCAGGCTCTTCCCACGCCCAGAGTTCAAAGGCAGGATGAGGGCAATTAGCCAGGAAAACCAGAGTGAGCCACCACGTCCAAGATACGGGAGATACGCGTGGGACTTCCTGCCCTGCAGGCTGGGGTCACCCAGTGTGTCTCCTCCTAAAAAAAATCATACAGACTTCTTGGAAATATCCTCTTAGTCCTTTCTCCTCATGTGTTTTGTTTGTTCAGCAATGCTGGCTCATGGTAACAGTGATACTGAATCTGTTATCTTGAGTATTTCTATGCAGTCACAAAAGCAAATGGCTCCAACGCATCTTGGCAGATGTTGAACTTTGTCCTTTCAAATAAACCAGGCTGTCCCCGCTGAGGGCACTGGGAATTCATCTCTCATTCATCTCCTTGTAGGTCATGGTGCTGCTAACAGGTAATTAAATTAATCTGCAGTCAAAAGTACACTCGGAGAAACCAAAAGGAAATTCCTTTTGGATTTCTTCTGTTGTCATTCCGTTCCCATTTGTGATCACCTTACGAAGGCTGAAAGAAGATAGAAAATGCAGGTTATTGTTTTAATGTTCCTTTGGAAACATACTGAGAAGCTACTAAGGTGTAATTCTCTTTTGCTGTTTCAGGAAGCTGAAGCACTGGCCAAGCAGCAAGCGTGAATTTCAACTGCCTTAAATGTCTGTAAAGGGAATTTCCACAGCTTTTTATAAAATAGTCCAACTGTCTCTGCTTCAAGAAATGTAGATGTGATTTCTAAGATTTGATTGGTGCTTGCAGCATTCACTGTCCGTAACACAAATTGAACACATGATGGAAATGGGAATTTCAGGGTAGGGAGCAGGAGTGAGCTCTGATGGAAGCTGAAGCAATCAGACATGAATGAGTTACATTTCATTTAAACTGTCCTGGCAATTCGTCCATTTGTGTAAATTTAAAGAAAACTATTTTAGTACTAAAAATGCAGATGGGTTTTACCTAAAGATCCAACTATTTAAACTATGGGAAACAGCATTTAAAACCTCATCAGATACTAATTTAGTGCCTGAGTTGCCTCAAAAATGTTAGAGTTACACAGTAAATTTTCAGTGTCTTTCCTGGTTTCAGGTGAATTCGTAGGTGGTACTGTGTAGTTGAACCATTGTAGTCACTTTGGAAAGTTGTGTTTGTCTTCTGTAGGATGGATATTTAAGGTTTGTATTGTTACACACTGTACAGGTGATCAAACCCCCAGCAAACCCCATGTATTTCTCATTGAAGTGACCTGTGTGGGCTCTTTGGACAAAAAGGGCAATGGACACAGGTCCCTCACAGCTGCCTAAGCACGAGCGGTGACACATCTGGGGCAAGATTCAATGTTGCAAACAAGCCAAAACAGCCAGAAATGGCCTTTCCTTACCTGTGTAAGGGTGAAAGCCTTTAATGTATTTCTCTACAAAAATACCAGTTCACACTGCTTACAGCATTAAACATCTCACTGCATGTTCAAGTAGCCATTAGGTTCATACAGTATTTTTTCAAATGAGGAAATAAATGTTTGAATAGCAAAAGTTATTGTAATTAAGCAAGAATTCTTTTTGTTTTTTAAGGTTTAAAAACTTCATTTCCATTCTTATTGCCATATCATAAAGCTATTACAGGAATTGCAAATCTCTCAGTGTCTTGTGTGGGTAAATTTACCACGTGCAATATTAACCTGTGTGTTCTCCCAGTGCTCATGAGGGAGCCTGTAGTTCCTGGCCATATTTTAATTCCTGATTTGTCATTTTGGGAGCCTGGGAAGCAGTTGGAAGCTTGTGCTTACAGAAGCAGCACAGCATCATGAGGCAGAGGGATGGATGGATGCTGCCTTTACCTTAAAGATTAACACACACACAACTGTGCTTTTTTATTAACAGCTTTTATTCGGAATTACTGCAATTCTGTGAAATTTAAGATCTTTTGGGGATGGAAGTTTGGTTATGTTTTAAATCCAGCATCAGATTTTTGTTGTTCACTATGATTGCATCTTCCTGAACGAGGTTGTTTTTCTTTCTTAATACCAGCGGAATCTTTCCCTGTGTCTAAATTCCTGCTCAAGTTTTGGGAACTGTAGAATATTAAGTGAAGTGTGGTGAGGAAAGTGGGATTTGACACACAAGTCTCTGTACCCACACCAGTTTGCTGTGCTTCCTGTGCAAGTTTGGTGAATTACAGCCATTATTTTGGAGAAGCTGTAATTAACTTTGCTGCCAAATTCTGTCAGTTCAGCGACCCAAAACATTCTGAAACGAGGTCAATCCCTGTCTCAACGGTCAAGAAAATTGCCAAGTTTAAGAAAGCAAAGTCACTGCCCTCGTCTGTCCCCCCCTTGCCATGTGGGAGCGTTCAAACTGTATCAGCATTCCTAAGGCAGCTCTGGTGAGCCAGGCTGAATTATTCCTTTGTCCGGGGGAACAAGGCACCGACACAAACTGAAAATACTGAAAATCTCTTTGTTGTGTGTGTAAAATTTGAGTTTTTTGATGCAGATCTCTTGCATGACTTTAGGAGTGCCAGGAATCTGTTACCTCTGTGCTGGTTTTCTGTTTCCATGGGTGCAAGAACTGAATTTGTTTTTTTCTTTCTTATTTTTTTCCTGTGTAGAAAGCAGGCATTGAGGATTTAACCTGTATGTTAACCATTCCTGTATCATTCCAATAAAGTTGTTTTAGAACACTTTTCTCACTCCATGACTTGTTTGCATGTTTCGTTCACAGTTTAAAGTTTGAAGGTGAAAGAAGTGAAATTTTCAGATGAAAACACCGCTTTTTAAAAGTCCAGGATTTTTACAAGGCGAACATCAGGGATCTGCTGCTGCGGGTGAAGTCTGCTGGGCTGGATCTCTCACCTGTTGCAGCTAATGGGATTTAATTACTAAATGGGATTTAATTTAGGATACATGTACCCAAAATAGCGTGTCAAGGTTTGGGTTATTTCCCTCATTATCCTGCTTTCCCACTCCTTCCGCAGGGCAGGATATAGGGCAAAAATGCCCTGTATATCTTTTAACATGAATATATAGTAATTCATTATGTATATTATTGTATATATATTTATAAATGTACACATACACAATATAGCAATATGTAATCCTTATATACTGTAATTCCTTATAGTAACTCCTCCTCTCACAGGTTAGTTTATTGAAGGTATCATCAGGAACTTGGCCATTTCTTCATTTTAGTTTGCTCACTATTTCAAAATCCTTAATAAAAGGAAACCAGCACATCGTTAATCCAATGTCAGCAGCACTCTAATTCCCACGAGGCCTCAGCTCTTTCCTGAGCCCTTTCGCAGCACGCAGAGCGGGTTATTTTGCGTTTACACGAAGCGAAGTCGAATGCCAGAATAATGTAACGCCCAGAACTGCCCGCGGCGCGCCCGGCCCGCCGTGAGGGGCCGCAATGGCGCCGGGGCCCCGCAGCGCCACCGCCGCGCGCCGTTGCTGCGGCAACCAGCGGCCACTCAGCGGCCGAGGCGGGCTCGCCCCGCCCTCCTATTGGGCGATACGGCTGTCCATCCGCGCCGAACCCCGCCCCTCTGCTTAAACCGCGCCGGGCGAGGGCGCGGCGGAGTTGTGTGAGGGGTTCCTCTGAAGGCGGGCTCGGTGTTTGAGCGAGGTTCCCTTTGGAATGGAAAATAAGGGGCTCACCGCAGCTGTGCTTAGGAAAAAAACCAAACATAAAACCTTTCTAATTAGTCAATATCTATGTTGTGCTTATGTGCATGCAAAGTACACAGCCTGTGCTGAAAGAAGGGACTTGGTTTACACGCAGCCATAGTTCATATAATACCATTTATTGTGATTATATTTATTTTTCCATATATGAATGATATTATAAGAGCAATTTTTTATTCTTTTTCAATGTATATTCAGCTTTGAATTCTGGCTTCCTTGCCTTGCTGTTTATCCTAACTAATCCTGTGCTCAGCTTCTGTACTAACTGTGGTTCTATCTTGTTCTGACTTTATTTTTGTAAATAAAAGGTAATTTCTTTTTGGTGAGATCTAGTTGAGAGAATACATTTATTTCCTTGGATACTGATGCATTTAACAGCTGAGTTCCAGACTGGTTTGTGTTGGAAGGGATATTAAAGCTCATCTCATTCCACCCCCACCATAGGCAGGGACACCTTCCATAGATCAGGTTGCTGGGTATGAAATGGGAGTGGATTTGCTTTTAATCACTCCACACAAATTACCTGGCTTGATTTCTTCCTCTCTCTCTCTCTCTGTTACTTTCGTGTTTTGTTGAAACAGCTGCACAAAAAAATCCAGCTGCAGCTGGCACTAATTGCAAGCTTGGTGAGGTTTAAAACCTCTTGGAATTTGATCTGCCCTGGTTCCTGCTTCCCAAGAGTGTGGGCAGTGACTGCCGCAGTCCCAGCCACACCTTCTGTGCAGAAATTGCTCATATAAAGTGATTAAAAATCAGGTAATTTTGAACAGCTTTTTAATATTGAATGAGTTTATATAAATTTTGTTGGAGTAAAAATTGCTTTCATTTTTCCTCCATGAAAACTGAAGCTTTTTATGGAGTACAGGAGAAAAGGAGCGAAGAGAGGTAATTTTACAGTCTTCATTGAACCTATATGGCCAGAATTACTCCAAACCTAATTTCTAAGGCACAACATGATTTCCCACTGACAGGGGCAAGGTTGGATTGGATATTGGGAAGAAATTCTTCCCTGTGAGGGTGGGGAGGCCCTGGCACAGGTTGCTCAGGGAAGCTGTGGCTTTCCCATCCCTGGAAGTGTCCAAGGCCAGGTTGGGTGGGGCTTGGAGCAACCTGGGCTAGTGGAAAGTGTCCCTGTCCATGGCAGGGGGTGGCACCGTATGATAATTTGTGTCTTGCTCCTGTCATTAGATGGTGTCTTTTTAGAATCTTTTGTCTTGTACTTAGATGAGATTCAGCTTCTGCTTCATTGGGGGTTTTTATTTTCTGAGAGAAAGGATATTTAGAAAAGTTACCAACAGAAAACTCTTCAGACTGTCTGTGGGCTGGATCCTGTGCTGAGGGGAGGGGTGCCTGAGTGCATGAGCTTGGCTTCAGCTTGAAGAGGACACCTAAAACCACCACGGGGGCACTTGGGGCGTGCCAGAGATAAGTTTTGAGCCCTAAAGAGAGGGTTTGGTCAGTGAGCAACACGATTGTGCAGAGCTGTCCTTTGGCTGCTGCTTTCAGATTGGCACCTTGTCCTGTTTGCACGTCGCAGACGCAGGGTATTTCATCAAAATCCGGGTGAAAGGAAGTAGCCAACTTCTTTCCCATCAGTGGCACACCACAAGACTCTAAATTTAGCTGCTTGTTTCCAAAGGGGAAGTGGTGTAAGTCCATAAGTCAGCTGAGCAGCACCGAGCTCCTGCCAGTGGAAGTGTTGGTGGAATTCGGTTCCGATTTCGCTCTGCCCGGCGCAGCCCTGACCCTCTGCTCTTTCCCCGTGCCCTGTTCTGGCTGTCAGCAGCTCCTCGGCATCACACTGTGGTCAGAAACATCTCAATTCATTTTCAAACATCCTCTTTTAGACGTAGCCCTCTCTCTGTGTTCAAAAACCGCGCCCTCTCTCAGCGGGATCACTTCTGTTTTATGAGTTAAAAACCCCGGGAACTGCATCATGAGTGCGTCAGACTTTTTCCTCACAGACAGCAGTGAGGAGAGGGTGTGTAACCATCTGCCCCCTCCCAGCAGCTGTAGCAGGACAGCTCTGGGCTCAGGGAAATCCACCTTGGACCTGACTGGTCTTGGTAAGTTGGGCTTTTTGTGCCTTTTTCTTCTCCTTATGCTTTGTTCCAGAACAGAGGAACCACCTATTTTATTTGGAGGAGACCGGTTTTTCCAAGGTTATCGTATTTTAGCTCTACATGAGCACTCTCAAAGCAATGAACCAAAATTTATCAGCAGGTAAGGAGCTGGGTACCCTGAGGTCCTACAGACCAGGGTAAGGACCTGGTTGCCCACGTCCTACAAGGGACAGAGCATTCCGGATTCTGTGGATCTTTAGCAAGATTTAGACTTAAAATTCTTCTTTCTTTGGAAATTGATTTATCAAGTCCCTTAAGTGCTTAAGAAAGTGTTGCCCTGCTTTTTGCATATGTAAGTGGCTCTGTAGATAACCAGGTCTGCTGCCTTTCCTGCCTGCTCTGGCCTCGAAATTCCAGTGTTCCTTTCAGCTTCAGAGAGGGAACTGTGTCACAAAAATAAAGAACCCCACAAAAATAAAGAAACAAAGTTGTGCTGTGCCAGTGTGTAAATTTTGGGGGAAAGGTGAAAATTTCCATCTCTCAAATAACTAAAGTTTTAGAATATCTCCTGGAAGGAGAACTGGGATTAAAAAGTGACCCAATGTAGTGAGTTTCAAATATACCAGGGTGTAGGGGCATGGTGAAAAGTGGTGAGTCACAAGCACACTTTGGATGTGTGGATACTTCAATTACACAGAGATTTAAAGGATATTTGAAGAACTGAATGATTTTCTTATGTTTCCCATTCCTCCATAAGAGCAGTGGTTCAGGTCAGACTCATAATGTGAAGATTCCCATTGATTTTAACAGTAGGTAAATTGGAAAGGGATGATAAGGAATCATTAAGTGTGGTAAATTATTTTGAGACACTTATCTCTTCACTATTATCACTGTTGGGGGAGGCAAATTAACTATTTATGTCTTTTAAGTTTATCATTAAGAAGGTCTCTAAACACATTTGATCTGCATTTTGAATACAGTTTTACTATATTTGCAGAAATCTCAGTTTCTTTTGAAGCTCCTTGGCACCTCACAGGAGTGCTCAAGTCAGAGATACCTTTAAATATGAATATAGTCTTTATTTCCTTTCTATGTCACCTCTTTAGCTCTTGGAAGTGGTTGTCTTGTAATGGAAAACATTGATTAATTACTGATGATATTGTTATAGACACGTAAAATGATTTTGCTGATTTTTACAGCTTATAAAGTACAATCTGTCTCAAGTAGCCACGGTGCAGAAGAGACCTGGGATCAGAAAGATGTTACAGATGAAGCAGCTGAATAAAGCCCTTCCTGTACCTTCAGAATGATTTTTGTGGACATGGTAAAGAGGAAAAGAGGAAAAGCATGCAGTTTAATTTTTGCTAAAAATAAATGCTTGACAGAGAAAGAAAAATCACTGTCTTTGTGAGAAGTGCACTGTTCATTAGTAATAACAACAATCGTCATAATAATAAACGATATAATTATTCTATAATAGTTGTTGAATAATAGTTGTTGTGGTATTGTTCCTGTCTTTCCATCCCAGGGCTCCATGGAACTCTGGTGATCCCTGTTGCTCACACTTGTCACCATGCTGGCAGAAGGCATCCTAACCAGGCTCATCTATAAAGAAAGCTGTCATCAAGATAAGCCTCGAAAATCTCCTGCATCCCAAAAGGCTAAAGAGGGAATCTGGAGACAGAAACTTGTAGGCATCCCAGAAATTAAAGGCTTTGCTGATGGATGTGAGAAGCGGGAGGAGCTCTTTGCCAGAAGCAGCAAAGTGGAAGCCGGGAGCAGCCCCCGACGGGGATCCATTGAAAAGGAGCCTGCAAAAGATGAGGAAATGCTGGTTAAAGGAACTGCAACCCCAGCTTTACATATCCTCAGGAGAGGAGGAAGCCTAGACCAGGTGGATTTGTACAGATCCTGGCCCTGCAACAGCATTTACCAGAACTATCCTGACCTGCAGATCGGGGGGGACCGTGTGGGGGGCCACACGTGTGACTCGGGCTGTGTCCTGGACCATGTGTGTGAAGAGCTCCCCGACGGCCCCGTCCTGCTCTCCATAGATATTCCCCTGGGTCAGTCCCCTCCGTGTGAGCATCCCAGGAAGCCCAATGGGATGTCCCTGCCTGGAGATGAAGCTGGAGAAAGGAGCCTCGTGCTCAGTGAGGAGCCCCTTTCCGGCTCCATGCTCAACAAGTACATGGAAGCCAAAGTGGCAGAGCTCTACAAACAGTTTTTTGAAGAAAGTCTGGCCAGGTGTGGTTCCATAACAAACCTCCTCACCTGCAGCTGGATAAGGAACAGCCTGGACCAGATAAGTGTTCAGATCTCCCAGGAGCAGAACATAGAAACCTCCAAAGCCAGAGGAGCCCTCTTGCACTCCTTGGCTTTGTTCAGCTCCCGCAACGCTCCCAACAGGAACAGCTCCGAGTTCAGCACCCCAAACCTCCAAATCTCCAACACAGTGGGTGCAAAATGGAGCTGCAGGATGGAATTCACATCCTGACTGAGCTGCTCAGCTCAGGACAGGGGTGGGATTTGGGTATGAATGTTTCCCTCTAAGGATTAGGTTGGGAAATGGAAACATTTGCACACTACACTTGTTCTAATTGATATTTTAAGTCTTAAACCTCTTTGGTAGCAGGAGAAGTAAAGGTCACTATTTTCTGTTTTCTATTAGAGAATTTGAAATCGATTTCTCTCCAAAATACTGGTTAATCATGTTTTTATAAAATATAGAGAATCATAGAACTGTTAAAGTTGGAAATGACCACTAAAATCATCAAGTCCAACCATTAACCCAACACCACTAAATCATGTCCTCAAGTGCCACATCCACACATATAAAAGCATTAATTTTCTTCAAAATCAGCAAGCAAAGATGACTGCAGCATTCCTGAAAAAATAGGGCAAGATTCCTGCATCTTCATTTGGAAATTTAAATGCAGATTTTTTAATGGAAATACTGTTGTTTAGCTCTCAAACACATTTTCTCCCCTTGCTCTTGCTTCTCAGCAAATATTTCAGCTGGAAGTCATTCATTATGTCACCACTGTAAAATGATAGATGAATTGGAATGTTACCTGCTCTGCAGATGTTTTTTTTCTAATAAACTTTTTTGTTGGGTGTTTCTGCTTGTGGTTGTGTTTTTTTTTGTTTGTTTGTTTGTTTTAATCTTTATTTCTTGGGCATTTCTTAAAATCTTCTCTGAATTCAAAGAAAATACCAGCAGGATTGAGAAGAAGCTGCTCCTGAGGAAAAGTGATCTGAGTGGGCAATGTAAGGACTTCTCTCTCCTGATTGAAGTGACAGGGAAAGATAATCCCTGATAAGGAAATAAATTAATAAAATCAGACTCATGTACATCCAAGACCTAACTGGCCATTGCCTGATCCAAAATTCCCACTGACCCTTAAGCAATACTGAATCTCATCCTTTCTTTCTAGGAGCATGAGAGCAAAAGGATGATTTGCTTCCCTATGCATTGCCCTAATTCCTTGTGTGTCTCATTAATCTTCTCAGCATCCAAAATCAAGCCAGGAGTCCTTTGGAAGAGGCCAAATGACTTCATTCAATTCCAGATGATTCCAGAGTGGGCAGAGCTCTCCAGATTTCCTCAGTGGTGGTGCAGAGACCAATTTTGGCAAGGGTGAGAGGGGAAATATTCCAGGGGGCAGCAGTAGCCGAAGGGTTTGCAATTATCCCTAGCAAGAAGTGCTCCATGCCATTTGTGCTGCTCTGCCCCAGCCTTTGCTCCCCCCTGGGATCTATTTATCGTTCAAGCCAAAGTCTGGAGAGAAGTTAATTGCACGAGGTTCTTCCTCAGGAAATGGGGAAGTCGGAGGTTAAACCTGAGCTCCAGACTCTGGTGGTTTTCTGTCCTTCCCAGCGCTGAGGAATGCGTTGGAGGAGCCCCTCTCTTCTCTGCTGCTCCCCTCAGCTCCAGCCCCAGGGATTAAAGTCAGTGGATCAGCAGCAGCTGCTGCAGAGGGACAACGAATCCCTGGTGGATCTGCTGCTCCATCCCCGGGACAGAAATGGAGTGGCAGAGGAGAAAAATAACGAGAGTTCGGCAAAACCTGAGGTTACTGCCAAGTTGTGTTCACCCCATCCCTTCTCAGGATTGGTTTCAGAGCTCGTTTTTAAATTAATTTTATTAAATATGTGGACAACTTTAGCTGGAATGAAAATGAAACCACGTAACAGCAGTGTTTTGAGGAAAATAGGTAATTTAGACCACCCCAATGACATGTGTTTTCACAGCACAAATGGAGGTGCAGGTAAACACACATTGTTATTGTAAAGTGTACATTATTGTATTATACAATATAAGTGTACATTATATTGTATTATACAATTACACATTGTATAATACAATAACATTGTATTTTGTTATTGATTTTATGTAGTTTTGCCCATGGAAAAATATTGCCCCATGTGCTTTCCTCCCCAGCATTTGTTAAACTGGTTTGAGCCACAATTTAAGTAACTTCTCAAAATTTATTTCTCTCTGTAGGAAGAAAGATGTTGCTGCAGAATACATTTTAGGGGGAAAATTTGTTAATTTCCAAAAAGATGAGACAAATACATTTATTACTAACTTAAATACTATTTTAATTCTTTTTTTTTTTTTAATTGACATGTTGTAATCCGTGACCTGCTCTGGATTTATTTATATTTGGAAGACGCTAAGTCCCATTATGAGTTTGAGTAGAACTCCATCAGCTGCACTGGAGCTGTGCCTGTTTTCACTAGGAGGAAAAATGCCTCAGTGAACTCAAATTCCATGGGGAAAATCCCTGGAAAGGTGCTTTTCCAGCCCACTGAAGGACAGCAGCTGGATTTCATTACAAAGGAAAGCGTGCCATATTTTACAGGGCAGACATCCATGGCCAGATTCTGCCTGGAGTTGATTTTTATCCACATGCCAGAAAATCTGATGTTGGAGGAGAAATGCTGGCAGGGAATTTTTACCTCAAATCCAGCTCTCATTCTGTGTTCCCACAGAGGAATATTCACCAGGTCCTGGGACCCAGAGCCTGTAGAAAGCTGGACTCTTTAGTTAAATTTCCACAATTAATCCTTTAGTCAGGATGTTCCCCAGCCTGCCTCTGTTGTGGGAATAAGCCCCTCTAGAAGGTGACTTCAGCTACCTGGAGGATAATTAGGGTTTTTACACATTAACAATTTTTCTGAGATTTATTAAGTAGTCAAATGGTGATATCTAGTGGTGGTTTTCTTTAGTGCCTTCCAGGTCAGGATTTCCAGAGCTTTACAACCATTTTGCAATGAAATCTCAAAGTCCATCTTTCTCTGGAGGGAGGATTATTTCCCATGAAAAGAATGCCCAGGTGTGCAGAACAACAAAACCTGGAAGGCCAAACCCTTCCCTTTGCGACTAAAAATTCTGACTGACAATCAGAAAAATCTCAAACCCTAAATACCTGTGTTTTTCATTCATCTCTCTTTTAATCAGGAAAAAGCCAGTTGCTTGTTAAACAAGTGAAATTAAATCTGAGTGGCTTATTTTTTCACCCCAAATGTAAAATATTAATCTACTTTTAATGGGCTGAAATTTACTTTTTAGCAGAATGTTCTTTCTTGCTCTCCACTAGTTTATACATGGCATGGCAAAACTGATTTTTTCTCTGTTTTGCTCCTGTTTTACATCTAGATTTTAAAAATTCAGATATTTTATTGTAATTAACCTAATTTTCTTTTTCTTTACCAGAATATCCTCACCACTTAATCCTTGCCTGCTTTTCCTTTGAGCTCATTTATTTGCAATAATCCCATAAATCTGTTGGGAATATAAATCACTTGTGAGGGCCAGTGGTCGTTTGGTAAATGAGTTCCCAGGTGCTGATGAACCTTCCACTCCCACATCCACCATCCTGGCTCCCTTCTAGGGGGAAATAAAAGGGTTTACTATGGAGCTGAGAATCCCAGGAGGTTGAAGACCTTTCCTTTATCCATCCTGTTCCATGCAGGGTTTGTGGATATTCCCCTTCACCTGTGGGCTGTGCTCTTGGGAAGGCAAGTAACCTGGAGGAATATTTGATGCACTGGAGCAAAGTGGAGGGTGATTTGTATGTGGAGCTGAATTATTGAAACCTGCACAAAACGTGTTGGGAATCCTGTGTGGTCTGTGTCTGTCAAGGCTCTGTTTTCCTTGGGATGCTTGTTTGGGGCTCTCTTTGGAGGAGAAAATTTGTTGCTCTTTCCCCAAACTTTTAAACTGCAATGCCTTGGGAACAATGTGGCATCTCACCGCTTTTCGGGGGCTTTTTTTGGTGGTGTTTCTGAAAGAAAGGTGAGTGGGGAGCTGAGGAGCTTCCCCTGGAGAAGGGAAACTGCAGGACTCTGAGGAGCTGGGACTGAAACCAGCCCCAGAAGAAGAGCTGAGACTCACAGGGCTTTTCTGTGTCCCACTGCTGCTGCTGCTCACTGAGGGTGAGTGGGAACAGCATCTTTCCTGAATGTAGCTCTGGCTGGGTAAAGCTGAAATAGGGGCTCTGGGCTCCGTGGAACTCTCCGGAAATATCAACTCTATTGCAGAGACAGGCTGGGAAAGGTGGGGGGGCTCTGGAGAGAGCTCAGAGCCCCTTCCAGTGCCTGAAGGGACTCCAGGAGAGCTGGAGAGGGATTTGGGACAATGGCCCAGAGTGACAGGAAAGGGGGAATGGCTTCCCATGCCAGGGGGCAGGGTTAAGTGGGATATTGGAAAGCAATTCCTGCCTGTGAGGGTGGGCAGGCCCTGGCACAGAGTGCCCAGAGCAGCTGTGGCTGCCCCTGGATCCCTGGAAGTGTGCAAGGTCAGGTTGGATGGGGCTTGGAGCACCCTGGGATAGTGGAAGGTGTCCCCCGATGGCAGGGGGTGGCACTGGATGATTTTTTAGGTCCCTTCCAACCCAAACCAGTCTGTCATCCCATGATTTTTTTAAAACTTTTCTCCCTTTTTCCCCATGCTGTTGCAGGAATGGTTTTCCTGCCTCTCACTCTTGTGTTGGGACACAGAGGCTTTGCTTTCCTGGGCTCTGATGTGCTATTTAGGGATTCTTGATCCTCCTCAAAAAAGTTTCTAATTTTATGCAATAACAGAGTTTCTTAATCTGCTGTGTTGCTGTTTTTTGTTCTCATTCCCCATCTGTAGTGATTACGCGCTTCTGCTTTCCATTGCCAATTTTCTAAGACCTATGGACCATTTATTCCCTTTCTCTGTTGCTCAACTGTACAAAGTTGATATTTCAATAATTAATTACTAACCTGAGAGGTAACAAAAGTTAACAAAGATGAGTAAGAGAACACCCAGACCTGCTCTCTTTTTTTTTTTTTTTTTGTTTGTTTTTTTGTTTTAAGCTGTGTTGCTTCTTTGTTTCAAATGAGTGAGATTTATGAGCATAATGGAATAGGGAACAGAACTGCAAGCGAATTTCCTGGAGGTCTTGCCTTGAAGTTTTAAAGTACCAAATTTTGTTCTTCTTTCCTGGTAGCTGAATTATAAAAAAAGCCCCTTTCCTAGAATAGAAAGCAGAAACATTCATGTTGCACACATTAAATTTATACAAATCAGAGTGTGAAATGCTGTGTGTGGATATTGGTGCTGGTGTTTGCACGCTGGGAAATGCCACGGGCACAGCTCCTTTTCCCTTTGCTGCTCAGGCTCTGCTCCAGCTCGGCCATCAAACAGCAAGGACAGGTCACTGATCACAGACAAACGGCTCAGGGACAGTTTTATTGAATATTTTTATATAACAAAGACATCCCTGGAAATAGCCACCTGCTTATGTTTATTCCATGAAGAGAAACAAAAGCCTGCATCCAGCAGGTAAAAAACTTCAGGGAGAGCGTGGATTTCTCCCGACAATGCGTGGGACCAGAGTGTGGTGTCCTGGGGGCAGCCAATGGATGGGAACTGATCTCCACATTGAGGTGAAATCCAGGAGCTCAATATCCCAGGTCTCACGAGTAAGGAGGCAGAATGTGCTCACACCTCTGCTGAGATGCATTCTTTTAACTTGTTCCTTATCAATATTCCAGCTGCTCTATGTATTTTTGTTCCGATTTTCCTTAAACCCAGATTTTTGATTGGAACCACTGATGCTACATTGAACCTCAGCCTGCCTGAGCTCTGGGTGCCCACGAGGCTCCCCAGCTCCCTGCAGCACCAAGCTACTTCTCCGTGGCCCCGTGGCCTGGGATGTGCTGACAGACCCCACGTGGTGGCTCAGGGTTTCCCGTTCCTGCTGCCCACAATAGCTGCGGGTGAGATCCTTCCCAGAAGGGGAAGTGGGATGAGTGGCTTGGAGGTTTTTAGGGTAAGCTGGGAAAAAAAAAAAAAAAAGGTTATTTCTAAAATGGGCCAAAAAAACTAAAGAAAAATGTGGTAACACTAAAACATCTCCTGGGTGCTCCCAAATATCTGTCCCAGAGGTCAGCACAGAGCACTGAAGAGTTTCCCGAGGGAAAGCCAAGAACTCCCTCAGGGATAATCCACCATGGTACTTGTGGGGCTGACCACCTCCCGTGGTGGGGTTGTTTTTATTGCAGGAGCCTGGATTTTGGTCACTGCTATCACATCCCACAATAACTCTGTTCTTCTCCCAGTCTTCCTTGTTCCATCAGGAGCAAGGTGCCCATCAGCACAATTGTGGGGATCAAAACCCAGCCTGGAGACTGAAAAATGTAGGAAAGAGTGTTACATTAGGGGAAAAAATGAAAGCTTGTCCATAAACATTGGATCAAATGCTGTTCACATGAAAAAGTGGATCAATAATATCAATAGCCATTAACAGAGGAACAGCACGAATTCTGTTATCATAGAACTTTGGAAAAACATTTTGTCTTTGGCTTTTGGCTTATTCATAGTTAATGTATAATGAACTTGTGGCCTTAGAGGTCTTTTCCAACCTTAATGATTTTACAAGGTATCTTTCTTCGGAAAACTAAGCATATTTTAAAATTGCAGGTCCTCCCTGTTGACCTTCCTCAAATTCTGTCCCAGCTCTGTTGATTTTTTTTTCTGGTTCCATTATTAAATAAATATAGATTATACACACAAAACCAGTTTCCAGGATGCTGTTGAAGTCCCCACTGCAAGGCTTTGTCCCCCTCCAAGATGCAAACATTTCGTTTTTGGCTTAAGGCAAGTGTAGGTGAGCATTAACTTTTTTGCTTTTTTTTGTGAGAATAGCAAAAGACAAAGTGGATCATTTGGAGATGGAAAGGAGTGGGAGGTTGGCAGAACTCCTTTTCCATGCTGCCAAATGGAACAAGTCCTCAAACCTGTAACTTTAACACCCAATATTTCAACAGAAAGAGGAAAATATGATGGCTTGGGACGTGAGCCCAGGCTCAGAGCTGCTTCCATTGCTCTTCCTCTGGCTAAATGATTTCTTAATTACTCCTTAATTGCTGTTAAGAGCACTGTTCTCCCTTCTTCAGAGTAATGAGTGATTTCTTGTTAGACATTAGGAAGAAATTCCTCCCTGTGAGGGTGGTGTGGTCCTGGCACAGGTTTCCAGAGGAGATGTGGCTGCCCTGGAAGTGTCCAAGGGATGGAGCTTGGAGCAGCCTAGGATGGTGGGAGGTGTCCCATGGATGGGGAGTTGAAATGAGATGAGCTTTAAGGTCCTTTCCAATCCAAACCATTGCCTGATTCTATGAAATCCAAATGATCCCCAGTAAAGCAGGATGAAGTCGCTCCTTGAGGGTATCACTGCATCCCTCCCATCTTCCAAAATGTATCCTCCTCTTGCTTTACAATGGGATGAGGAACAGGGAGCTCACGTGGTGCTGAGGCCCAGGATCTGTGTCCTGGGCCCCCACAGCTCAGAAGTGGGTCACCAGCCTGTCACTGGCACTGGATTTTGGTGTCACTTAGGCGGCTGACGGGAGCAAATAGGCCATTGATCCGTCTGCCAACAGCCCCGGGCCCTGGATTTTAATTACCAGTGTTCTTTGGGCTAAATTTGTGCCTCTTGAAACGTCATCAACCTAAAGGAAGCTTCACAATGGAGGAATTTGACCCAATGCATTTTTTTTCTCCACTGTTTTATTAAAATCTGTTAAACACTGTTGCAACTACCTTTATTTTTCTGTTTTCCCAACTATTCTGAGCACCTCAGTTTTTGATTCTGTTTTCAGGAGAGATGAAGAGAACTTTTCCTGTTAATCTTTTTTTTATAGGGAACTGTAAGCAATTGCAGAGCCTTATTTGTCCCACACAGGTGCCCTCTGTTCCTGCAGCTCTGTATTTAGCCCAACAAACTGGGTGATTTGTTTTACCAAATGAAAACTGATTTCCAGTAATGTTTGTGTTGTGTTCTTCGTGTGGGTGCTGCAGAAACCCAGGGAATCCCCTGTGTGATGGAGCTGTTTCAGGATGGGGTTTTTTATGTGACCTGTTCTGTCAAGTCTGTCTGTTCTAACAACAGTGAAGGTTATTTTTTTTCCCTCCAAGAGAGTTTTATGAGGGACTGGGAGCCAAAAACATGAAGAGTTGGGACTAAAATGTGAGTCATACCATTGGTTTGATGGCACACAAAGCATTTCCTCAAGGAAGCATCCACAGGAGCAGCCCCTGTTTGGGCACGTGGCACCAAAAAGAGCCACTCTACAGTGGGATCTCCCAGCTGGAAACTGATGGACCAGGGAGGGAAACCAGCCCGAGGTGGAGCATTTGCTCCTCCCTTTGCAGCCGCCCCGCGGTGCCTCCAGCAGCGCTTCCAACCGCTCACCCACCGCAGCGGGAGCAGCCGGCAGCTTCCAGGGACATGGACAGCCAGGGACACGGAGCTGCAGCTGTCCTGGCTGGGTGCTGGCTCTCCTGCACCCTCCAAGCCCCCCGGGTGGGAGCCCTGCAGGAGGATGTGATCCTGGAGAACATCAGCTGGGCCGCCGAGGAAGCCCGGGGCAACGACTCCTCGGAGCACGCGTTCTTCTCTCTGGACTACCAGCACGTCCAGGTCCCCTTTGAAATCACGCTCTGGATCATGCTGGCATCCTTGGCCAAAATAGGTGAGGCCTCCTGAGAGGATGAGGAGGGACAGGAGTCTCTGTGGGGGTGGTGTGGCAGGGGTGGCCTTTGCTCCCCCTCCTCTCTGCTTTGGAGTCTGAGGTAACGTGCCAAACCCTCGGAATTCGCGCACTGTGTGCCAGAGACGCTGCACAGGTGGAAAACAAGTTGCATTTTAGGTTGGAAATGGTGGTTTTCCATCTAGAAATTCACACCCGGGAGTGCTGTTGCTGTTGGGAGGAAACATGCCGGGTTTCCAGGAGGAGTAATTTGATTTAACCGCAGGGCACACCAAGGTGTGTGTTCACCTTGATTTCCTTGCCAGCCACGCTCTGTGCAGGTGGTCCACTGACATCTTCATCTAAAAATGAAGATTCCTTGTTCTTCTAAAAGTGCCCTGTGTCTGGCCAAGGAATAATTCCATGCATGTCCAGGGTGATACACAGCCTAAAATAAAATCTCTCTGCATTGATTGTCTGTGCAAGGTCATCTAAGAAAGATTTAAATTATGCAAAGTATCTGATCTTTTTATATTTTCCTCTGGAAAACTGGGCACAGCAAAGTGAAAATTATATATAAATATTTTTCTCCAGGAATTTTCTTCAATTCTGTTAAATCACTGCTATAAGAGTTACTTTACATCCTTTATTATTGTATTTCTTTTCCTCAGAAAGGAGAAGTCTCTAAGATTGGGTTTGATCACAATTTTTCAGATGGAAATGGTCTTTTTGTCTGACTAATCTGATGTTACATAATGAGACCCTAATTCTAGTTATGTGCATGAAGACATAATAATGATCAGAGATTTAAAAAAAAAATTCTTATTCTAATTAGGTTTGTTTCAATTACCTTTTCTTTTAATAACTCACCTTGTACTTGTGGTGGTTGTTCCAATGTTGTCCATTGCACAAGATGGGCTTGATTGGACATTTTTTAGCTTCTTGGCTTTAAATGCTAATGATTAAGTATTAGAAGTGGACCTGTTTGTAATTATTGGGAAGGCTTTTTTCTGCCCATTTTTTTTAATGTACAGAATCTATATTGTGTTTAAAATTAGAAGCTGCTATTTTTGTTAGTGCTGGAGATGGGCTGCTGACTAGATTACATAATAATTCCAAATACTCTTTTATTTATGCAGATTATTACTTATTTATTACCTCAATATGTCTCTCTAACCTTATGCTATGATGAAATAAGGACTGAACAGACAGTAATTTGAGAAAGTTTGGTATTTTCAGTAATTTTTAGATTTTCTAACCAATTTCTGAGCAACTTCACCCTCACTGTGTGCATTTATTTGTGCTACTCCGAGGTGTAACCTGCTGACAGTGGAGTGTGGGGACCTTCTGAGGGTTTGAGGTAACACCAGCTTTATCTCTCCGTGCCCTCCAGGGTTCCATCTCTACAACAAGCTGCCTTCCGTCGTTCCCGAAAGCTGTTTGTTGATATTTGTGGGACTCATCATGGGGGGAATCATCTATGGATTAAATGATAGGTCACCACCGGTGATGGACAGCGACATCTTTTTCCTCTACCTCCTTCCCCCCATCGTGCTGGACGCCGGCTACTTCATGCCCAGCCGCCCCTTTTTCGAGAACATCGGCACCATCCTGCTCTACGCGGTGGTGGGGACCATCTGGAACGTGTTTGGGATCGGCTTTTCCCTGTATGGGATCTGCCAGGTGAAAGCCTTCCGGCTGCAGGACGTGTCCCTGCTGCACAACCTCCTGTTTGGCAGCCTCATCGCCGCCGTGGACCCCGTGGCCGTGCTGGCCGTCTTCGAGGAGATCCACGTCAACGAGAAGCTGCACATCCTGGTTTTCGGGGAATCGCTCCTCAACGATGCCGTGACGGTGGTAAGGACCAGCCTGAGCTGGGGTGTTTAACCTGCAGAGGGTGGTGCTGAGTGTTGGGATGGGAGGTCTTAGCCTGCAGAAAAGGAGGCTCATTATTTCCTTAGATAGACTTTATTTGCCTCTACAGCTCCTTGAAATGAGGTCGTTGCCACGTGAGGGTTGGTCTTTTCTCTGAGGGAACAAGTGACAGGATGAGAGGAAATGGTCTCAAGTGTCTCCAGAGGAGGTTTAGATTGGCTCTTGGGGAAAATTTCTTCATGGAAAAGGCAGTTGAGCATTGGCACAGGCTGCCCAGGGAAGTGGTAGAGTCACCACACCTGCAGGTGTTTAAAAACTGTGTGGATGTGGCTCTTGGGGACATGGTTTAGTGGTGAACATGGCAGTGCTGGGTTAATGGTTGATGATTTTGGAGGGCTTTTCCAACCTAATCTAATGATTCTGTGATCTGCTGAGGGGAAAAGGCATCAAAAACCCCTTCTAGCAGAGGACTCCTGGACCAGTTCTCTGGCTGAGGTCCTGGGCAGCTTTCAGGTGAACTTAGAAGTTTTCAGGTTTCTCTTTGACTCCGTGTCTGGGGACAGAAATGTCCGTGAGGGCCACAGCAGTCCCCTGGTGGGAGCCAGACCTGGGCAGGAGGTGACGCTGCACTGGCAGAAATCCCGGCAGTGTATTTGGTGTCATGACCACATCTGGTGAGCATCCATCCAGTTAACAGCTGTTTCCCTCTTTCCTTTCCCCCCGAAGGTGCTCTACAAGCTCTTTCGCTCCTTCTGTGAGATGCCAACCATCAAAAGCGTGGATGTTTTTGCCGGAGTTGGAAAATTCTTTGTGGTTGGGCTGGGAGGAGTTTTAGTGGGGCTGAGTTTTGGGTTCACCGCCGCCTTCACCACGCGCTTCACCAAGGACATCCGCGTCATCGAGCCCCTCTTCGTGTTCCTGTACAGCTACCTGTCCTACCTCACTGCAGAGATGTTCCATCTCTCCGGGATCGTGGCGTAAGTGAGGCCCGGCAGCTCCCCTCTCCAGGAAAACTTCCTGCCTATGTTCACTGGAAAATACCCAGAAACATTTTAAAATCTGGAAATCTGTGTGTGACGAGGAGCAGGGCCCTCTCCAAGTGTCAGTCTCTTTCCCAAATTGCACATCGATGGCTGATGGTGGATTGATGTAGGTTGTTGGGGAATGTTTGTTTGGGCTCCATGGTTTCTGTTTGGAAAGGCTGGATGTTCCAACAGTGAGATGTCTGGTAGGTTTGGCAGAGCCAGAAGTTTCTCAGCTTACTTCGTTATTTTCCACATGGCCCAGTCAAAACCAACATGGGAAGGGTTACAAGGAGGATTTAGTCAGCTCCTTGGAAAGGTTTGGTCTTGGTTTGCAGCACATCTGTTCTCACATCCCCTTCCCCATCTGCATGTCCTGCCCGGCAGCCCTTCGCGTGACAGAGCAGTGAGTGATGGGATAGGAACTGAAGCCTGAAGTATTCCTGCTTTTTGGGAGCAGAGGATTCTAATGGAAACCTCTGCTTTGGAGATTCTGACTTTGGAGATTCTCCAGAAGCTCGGACACAGCTCATGTCTGGCCTCAGGTGTCAACCAACACCTCTGTCTCCAATAACATTGGGAACCTGCTGGCCAATTTCAGCCAAAACTGTCAGAGATCATTCAGTTAATTTCATTTTCTTTTAACTGGGTAGATCTTTCAATAAAATGAATAATTTTGGGCCAGATCCTTCAGATTTAAGAGACTAACTAAGCTCTGTGCTTACCTCTGCTCGGACATCTCACTGTCAGAGCAGATGCTGAGGCAAAACCAGCCAGAAAGACCCCAATGTTCACCAAAATCTCACCTTGGAAAGCAGAGAGAGAGGAAAACCAGAAGGATCCAGCCCTCCTGGATTCTGTGGGCTTGTATCTATTGAGTGTGGTTTTCCTACCCAAACTGAGTCAGCCGGTGCTGAGGATCACAACCATTTAACATTCCCTCAAAGACACCAAAATGCAACTAGCCTGCATCAGTGCCTGCTGTATAAACAACTGTGCAGCTGATGAGAATGAAGATAAAAAGAAAATAAAAAAATGGAGTGGGCTCCCAGCTCAGCACAGAAGTATCTGGGAGATCTATTTTAAAACTAATGATGCTGCTTTGGGTATAAACCATTCCTGTGTCTTGCAGATTTTGTTTCCTCAGCTGGTTAATAGGAGCAATATTTGAGTGTTACTGAAAACAATTCCATCTCTGGGAATAGGTAGGAAAAGCCTATTTATAGGAGTGCAAGACAGAACAGTGAAATAAATACGCTGCATAATCATCGTGGAGCAGAAAACATTCAATCCTAATGGTGTCTCCTTCTATCAATCACAATCTGCTGTACCCATTATGGAACCCATTTGCTGTTCTTTTGAATAATGCATTTTTTCTAAAGCAAAACAATGGCAAAGGCAGCTGATTCCTGCACTGTGCCCTTCTAATTGCCATATTATAAATGCCTCTCTTATAGATCTGGAGTTCAAACAATTCAATCTGTTGTGGCCAGGGAATACTGTATTATAAGAAGCAGCTTTTGGCAGTTTGTTTCTTTGAAAAATAATTTGGTTGCCAAAAAAAATCAATTCTACATAGTCCAAAAAAATATAAAATATCTGAATACAGCTCAGTCTGTGAAACTCTCCTGCAAATGGGTTTTAGTTTGATTTTTTTCCTTTCTTAGTCTCTTTTTTTCCTCTGCCCCTTGCCTTGGTCACAATGTCCATCTTTAGACAATACAAGTTTATTCCCTTTCTGTGACCCTGCTGTGATCCCAAGTCTGTTCTCCAATAAGCATTCCCAAATCACAGCTCTGGAAGTTACTTGCCCATAAATACTTGGATTTCTTAGTTTTTAACTGTAACTATATTCCCCACTAGTTATTGAGGCAGACGCAGAAACTGAAGAATTTATTATATTTTTTTTCAGTCTGTGGTTCAGTCCCTGTTGCTCTCCCTGGCAAAGCAGGTTAGACTTAAAAAGGATAAATCAAACCAGACCTGTATTAGGATATTTTTATGTACTGGAGCATTTTCTTAGGAGATGAAAGGTGTGAACTCAGACATTTGGTGAAAAAGGGACTTGAATCTTGGTCTCCTGCTGCTGGATAATGGAGGATCCCATTCCTCAGCAAAAGCATCGTGACTTTCCCGATTCTGGCCTTTCCTATCCTCTGCTTTTGCCACAAATCCTCTCTCTAAAGCCCAGATTTAAATTCAAGAAAACCCAAGTGTTTGTATATTCAAAATAATGCAAAATGTTAGTGAAATTCTGGGGTTAAACAGGGTATTTTCGGTGCAAAGCAGTAGTTTTGCCAGAGAATGCCTGTCAGTTCTCTGAGCAACTCTTAGTTGATAGTCCTGGGTGAGCCACCACCTCTCTCAGCACTGTTGTTTGGGTCACTTACCTGTCCTGGTCACAGCAGGTGTGACCAGGTCACACCCAGAGCCAGGGACAAGCCAAGGATCTGCTTCTCTGTTGGCTTTTCTGGGATCCAATATCGTGATGTTCCCTGTGGAAAGTTTTCAGTGCAATAAAAATATGGATGGCCTTACCAAATGGCACTGTAAGTCAGGTCTTGGAAATTTAAAGCCCTTTTTCTATTCCTGCTGCAATATTTAGAACAAAAATGTTTTGGTCCAAATTGAAATATAAAAACCAGAGCTTCAGCACTTCGAGCGCTCAATTGTTTTGACCTTCTAGAATTGCTGGCCTGAAAATGTATTGATTTGAAAAGCTGATGAATTAGGCTAACACCGTGTTCCCTGGAACTTGAAGAACCAATTATCCATAAAAAATTCCCAGGCAATTGCAAGGTCAGAGTTTGGCAAAGTTAAAGAGCTGGAAATGGTATGTGGGGATGGGAAGAGTTGGGGGTTGGAGGTGTTGCTTTGTGCTCTGATAAAATGCAACAGGTGATGAATTGTTCATCTATTAAAATCCAGTTTTGGACAGTCTGGGCAACCCATAAAGTATTTTATTGTCCTATTGGTCCTGATAGTCTTAGCCTGATATAGGAAGTGAATCAGCCCACAGTGAAATGTCTGCAAACATCCAAGGCTTGATGAAACTCATTTTTTTCATAACTGATGTGTTGGTTTTCTTTGTTAAGGTAGAAAAACATATTGTTTCTTTTCCGTTGTTTATTTTTCACTTCCTCAGCATCATTTCCTGTGCCATGGGCATGAAGCGTTATGTGGAGGCCAACATCTCCCTCAAGTCCCACACCACAGTCAAGTACTTCATGAAGATGTGGAGCAGTGTGAGCGACACCCTCATCTTCATCTTCCTCGGAGTTTCCACCATCGGAGAAAACCACGAGTGGAACTGGCCCTACATTTGCTTCACGGTTATTTTCTGTCTCATTTGGAGGGCACTTGGTAGGGGAAATTGTAGATCTTGGTTTTTCATGTATGTTATTGGTTATGGGAGTGAGGAATGAGAGGGTGCTCTGCCCCTCCATCATCCTTTCCTGCTCTCTCTGCGGTGTGATTGTTCCAGATGGGAATGCTAGGACTGGGCTGGGACATCCCAGCCAATGCTTCCTGCTCCTCTATCTTACTCAGTTCCAAATCTTGCATTTTGCTGCAGTTCCCTGCTCTGTGCACTCACTGGTGCTGGATAGAAGCTCGCATGAGACTTATTTCATCAATGTCCCTTTTTTGCCATGATCTTCCTTTACCCTCCTTCATTGCCATGATCTCCTCTTCCATTTCAGTGTTTTTGAGTCCCTTGGTATTCTCCCAACAGGAGGGAATTTGTAGGTACATACCTTGGGGTGGGAGATCCATGAAAACCCTCTGACCCCATATGCTGAATTGTGGCAGTTTAAGGGATTTAATTCATAACAAGCTCATGTACAGCAGCATCCTTCACTGGGAAACTGCAGCAACATTCCAGTAGCTGTCCTGGGTAGATGAGATTTGGGACCTAAACTGCGAGGATGCTCCTACTCCTGCTCAAGAATTTCACATCAGGGTTGAGAGTGGCAGAATTGGGGAATCACTGAGGTTGGTGGGGGTCTGTGGAGATGGTCTGCTCCAACCCCCTGCCCAAGCAGGGTCTGGCAGGCAAGACTGTGTCCAGATGGCTTTTGGTTATCCCCATGGAAGGAGAGTCTACAGCATCCCTGGAAAATCTATCAGGGTCTGTGACCATCCTCACAGCAATAAAGAGACCAAGGCTTGGTGATAATGAGGAGCAAGGCAGGAAAATACTCTCCTGATGAATGATCTCTGCAGTTTCTTTGGCCACAGTTATGATGAAAACCCAAGTCCTGGTTCCAGAATTCCCTGGGATCCCATTTTCCTGCATTGAAAATGACCAGCAAAAATAGATGTGCTGTTTCCATTCTCCTCAGCTGCATCTTGTGCTGATTGACCGTGTTGGGAGAGGCTGGACCTCCATTCCTCTTACAGTGTTTGGCACCTGATGAGTGCAGAGTGCCTCAGTTATGGTTATTTTTTATATATTAACAATGTTTGTGAAAATAACAGCATGCATTTTTGGCAAGGAATTTGAAAGCTTAAAAGCATTCAACAGGATTTATATTTACAAACCAGTGAGTCAAGCAGTGAACTCGAATTTGACAGACATTTCAAGAAATCGTTTAAATAAGTTAGGCCATGACTAGCAAGGCAGAGCAGAGTGAGGTTTATTAGCTGTTAGGACAGGCCAAAGTTTGTTTTAGTAGCTGTGCACCATACTTGGAAATGTGCTCATTAGTCAGTTTTTTGTACGTTCAAGTGTTTATTACCATAAAGTGGTTTCTCTTAAATTATTTTCTCAGATAAGAGGAGTTCTCAGTGAACTTGATTTTTTTTTTTTTTGTAGTTCAAAAATTCTTCCTTGCAAGATATAAGAACATAACAATGCTAGAAAGGCACCCCAAAAATCCTCCTTAAGCACAGCCCTTCTGAGAGCAGCTTAAATTACGCAGCACATTATTAGGGAAGGGTTTAGGCTGCAGCCACCCTTTTCCAGTCAAAATCACCCTGGAATTAAATGAGAACACAAAAACCAGGGCTGCAAATTGTCTGAGTGGTCCTGAAGAGGGTGTTCCTGCCATGCAGTACCTTCCTGGGCACCTGTCAGGGAGCTGGGAGAGTGAGAACTGGGAAGGGGCTGCACCAAGCCAGACTGGGAAGCTCCTGCCTTGGAGGTGGTGGTTGAGATTAGACCTTGGGCCTGTTCAGAGCCATCCAGCAGCTCTGGATTAGTTAATAATTAATTAATAATTGGATAGTAGGGAAAATTTGTTCATGGGAAGGGTTGCCAAACATTGGAAAGGGCTGCCCAGGGCAGTGGTGGAGACAACAGCACTAGAAGTGTTCAAAAAATGTGTGGATGTGGCACTTGGGGACATGGGTTAGTGGTGGCCTTGGCAGTGCTGGAGGAGTGGTTAGACTTGATGATCTTGGAGGGCTTTTCCAGTCTTAACAATTCCGGGATTCTAGGATTCTGGAGGTGCTTGAGGCACTGATCCGGTAAAGGGAGGTGCCCCCACGTTCCCTTGCAGGAACTGGGGATTTTTGGGTGGGTGGTGCTGGGATTGGTGTGTAAGATGTACCCGAGTCCTTCATAGAGCACTCTCAGAGCTTTAAATATTTGAGAAATGATTCTGCTGAAATCTGGGGAATCCCTTTGGTATGAGGAAGATCATCTAAAAAGGAATCTATTTTCTTTTTGCAATTTTCCCTTGCATGGCAGCACTGGGGCTCTGATGATATCCAAGCCCTGGGGAGACCTCCTCCTGCTCTTTCCCAAGGTATCTGCAGGAGAAAATACATTCTGCTCAGAATGATTAATTGTGTGTCATCTCTTGGAGCAAACTGGCCTTGAATTAGTTTAGGGAATGCTAATAATAATTTATGAGGAAGGATTAAATTAAGACAAAGGCCAGGATATCAGTTCAAGTAAATTTTGTTCCTTTAAATCATCGGCACTGCCTGAGCTGTAGAGTAGGGGTGGATGTGATTTGAGGGAGGCTTTGTTTTATTTATTTTTTTAAGTTGCAAAGAACCTTGACACCCAAGTGCTTCCCATCTGCTGATCAGGGCACCAGTTCTGCAGAGCTCCAGTGATGGGGAAGGTGTCACAGGGTTCAGTTAACTGAGGTCCCTATTCCCAAATATCCCCAGCTTTTTGTTTTCTTCGAACTCCTCCAGTGTACAGTAAAAGTTCAGCTGCTTTTAGTTGGAGGTGTGTGGGAAGATGTTTGATAAGTACATAATAAATGCACTGTTTTTATTTCTTTTCCAAACACCCTCTAGAAAAGCAACAGTGCTGCGGCTCCAGCTAATTCCTAACAAAAGTCAGTGACAGGTGGGGCCATCAGTTCTCAAACTGGCTGTTAATCTTTGGGAAATAGGATGTTTATCACATCCATTGGTATTAAAATCACGGCCTACTGATTTAAGGCCTGACTTTTTGTACCTTTCTGCATCTGTTTGTGCATTTGCAAGTGGCTGTAAATCACAGCAATTGTTTTGTCACCTCATGTGGCCTTCAATTTGTACAGATAAATCTCAGGGAAAGAAATAACATTAACACAGGTGGAAAATGGCTACTTAATAGTATCCAATATCCAACTATCCAATAGTATCCAATACTTAATTATAGTATCCAAGCTACTATTTGGAAACTTTGGCAAATAGGAGGGCAATTTGTGGCTAAGTTGTTGCTGATGATTTTCCTCAAAAGCATTTGTAACCTTAGCAATTCAGTCATTTGTTATCACCAATTAGGATAAATCTATTAATATTTCAGGACTGTAGCCAATCAATATTTGTAATCCCTCAAATCAGAGATATGTTGGGGATTAAGTTTTGTATGGACAAAGCAAATTTCAACCTGTTGCATCAGACTGGAAGAAAAATTCTCCAGTGACATGTTGGGAATATCCCCCCTTGCGCCTTGGCTGGTTCTTTGTAGTTGGTGCTTACCAATTCCATGATGTTTGACTGGAAAATGTAAGATCATGAGTTTTCTGTAATTGTTCTATTTGATTGATGTGCCTCAATCTACCTTCCTGCTTTTCAGGGGTTCTTGTGCTGACTTTCTTTGTGAACAGATTTCATGTGAACACCATCACCAGTAAGGACCAGTTCATCATTGCCTATGGGGGGCTCCGAGGGGCCATTTGCTTCTCTTTGGTTTTCCTGCTGCCTGACTTCCACAGGAAAAAGCTCTTCATTGCAGCAACAACTGTTGTCATCCTCTTCACCGTGTTCATACAGGTAAAGCCAGTATTGGGCACAGACTGGGGATTAGGTCCTCTCCAGGAGTCTGATGGAGAAGGTTCCTCTCCCTCATGCTGGGGCTGTACGTTCTGGTGCTCCAGCTCTGAGTTTTAAGGAATTGTTGCTCCAGGGCTCGGGAGGAGCAGCAGCTCTCAGCATTGCTGTGACATCTAGTGGTAAAACCATTCCTGCAACTTTCTGTGGGATGAGGGTCTTGGATGTCTCCCTGCTCTTCTCTGACCAGCAGCAAGTCTCTAAGGGCTTCTCTAAAATACAGCTTTTAGTTCATCTGGCAAACACAGCCACATTTGAAGGAGGATGTGATAGAAAAATTGGGATTGTCTGGTGCTGAAGTGAGCAAGGCTGATGTCCACCTGCTGTTTATGCCAAAAAGTAAAGACTAAGGTCTCCACAGGACCGAAGTGAGGGAGATGTGGAGGTTTGGGAAAGATCTCATGTAGGAAAACTCCCTGCAAAAGCTCCTGGTCAAGGACATGAGGTGCATGTGGAGCTGCTGACCAGGAGCCACCCTCCTCCTGCCCTCGGATGGAGGGAGCAGAGGAGTTTCTGGGCCTTTGGGAGATGGTGGCTCGTGGTGGCAGCTGCTGAGAGGCCCCCGTGGCTGAGCATCACCCTCAGAGCAAATTCCTTCTGCTTTTCCTGACTGAACCCCTCAGGTGGGTGTCAAGCACTTGGACAATGTGGAGGGTTGGGGTTGATTTAGCTTCCTCACATCCACCTAAATCCTCATCCTGAGCTGAAAAAGTGGTGGAGGAGGGATCAGAGTGTGTTGTGTCAACGGGAGCCGCAGGCCAGTGGGACTGGGCACAGCCTCAGCCTGAAAGGAGAGGGCAGGGGCCAGGCTGGGGGGCAGATGTGCTTAGGAGGAGCTTGACAAGTGTTGAGATGCAGATGTGGGTGAGAAATTGAAAAGCCCCGGTCCCCAGGCAAGTGTGGCTCTTGAGCCTCACACAAAGGTTGTTCTAAGGCAGCAGCTCCAGGAAAATCCTTGGGGAAATCCTTCCTGGGGCCGGGAAAAGGCTTTTTGTGTAACCTCAAAGCTCAGCTGGTGATGTCATCCCCGTGCAAAAGGGTGAGAGTTAAAGACGGTCCCTGTGTTGCTGAGGGGATCCCCTGACCTCCAGCTATTCATGGGAACATTGTGTCTGCAGAGGGGCTGTGCTGGGACTGCAGGGACCTGCAGTACCAGGGCCACCACGAGAACAGGGGAGAGGAGGAAAGCAGGAAAATTACTTAAAACCTGAGGCAGAAAGATATTTCTGGAGCTCAGCACGGAAAAGTTGGGTAAATGCAACTGAACCTTCAAAAACCTGGGTTTTCAAGTCAAGTTTGTGGTGCTGCTGCCAGACACATCGATGGATGCATTTTATTGGGGAGGGAATATTTTTACCATCCCAGCATCTTTCATGGTCACTGTGTGTGGAAAGAGCAAGAGAAATATTGGCTGTGAAACAACTTCTGTACATAGTAGACATTCTTGTTGTTTTATGCAAAATGTTTTCTTTATGCTCACGGTGATCTCAATATGGACTTGATGGGGAGTATCTGTGTTAAAATAGGACAGAAACCAAGGCAGAGGTGATTTGTGCCTTTTAGGCTGTTTTGGGCCAGCAAAGCATCTTGATAGAGCTCAAACCCTCCACATCCTATGATTTCCTATGGTTTCCTGCCCCTGCTGGCTGGAAACTCTCGTGCCATAAGGGAATGACCACCCCATGAGCAGTTGGGCTCGGCCACCTGTGGCTCCATCAGTGCATTCCACAAGCCAGGAAACTCCTCTCTTTTGGCCTTCCTGTCCCAGTTGCATAAGGCTCTTCCCACAACAAACCTGGTTAATCATTTTGAGGAGGCTGACTGAGCCATTGTCAAGTCCTCAGTGCTTCTAAACAGCATGGATATGTGCCACGTAGACCAGGAAGTTCTCCAGAGAGCTCTCTGGGCTTGTCCGGAATGTCACAAACCCCCCTCATTGTTCTGCCTCTTGGTGTGGTTTTAAAATCAAATGCTGTTGGAAGTTCACTTTCTCATCTTACTGGTCCCTGACCTCTGCCATGAAATTCTGGGCAAACGTAACAATTGAGAAGGGGGGAGGTTGTTTGGTGCCTTCACTGTCCCGCTGGATTTCTGGAGGTGGAAAACATTGTGTGAGCTGTGATGGAGCTGTCAGACACTCCCTGGGATGAGTTATCCCTGGTGGGTGGAGGAGAGGCACGGGGGAACTGCAGGTGTGCTGTGAAATGATGTGTGGCCTGGAATGACACTTGGGATTCCCATAACAGTCCCAAATGCTGCTTTAAAATGGAAACAACTGTGGCTGATTATCCAGGAAGGCAAGAGGCCAAATTGCACAGTCTCTACTTAATTTTTGTAATATCTGTTATTTTGGAATTTGTGAGTTCTTTGTTATTGACTCTGAATAGCAACACATTTTTTATTGCTATTAGCTATTAAAATGACACATTAATTGTTTCTGCAATTAAAAATATGTTCAACTCTCCTCTGTGCCAGCATTTGTGACATTCAGAAGTCATAAACATCAACTACTCCATCATTTTTGCTGTAAACATGTCCTAGAAAAGTCATTTCATACGGAAGCCGGACTAAGAAACACACCACAGCATCATTTTAGTTCTCTCACGAGGCTTAAAGGATATTAAAACTTTTCCCTTGGCCCTTCCCACCAGGTGGATGCTTTGATTAGGAAACTTAGGCGCTGGCTGGCCATCAAAGATCGCTGGAGTAATGGCGTGTGACATGCAGTGCTTAAGGAGTGAGCAGACAATTGCTGGCGGAGGCTCTGTGCTGAGAAATCTCAAGGATAATCCTCATTTCAGGCATTTGAACTTGGATCGTTTCAAGCCCCTTTCCATCTGGGAGGCCACGAGCAACAGCAAACCACAGGCTTGACCTTGGAATTATTGGTTGGCTTTTTGTGGTCTCGGAGAGGCCGGAGGAGGCGAGCGGAGGTTTCCTCCCCTCATCCTGAAGCCTCTCCGTGAGCTCCCGTTGACAGGTTCCTACCAGGAGCAAACAAAGTGTTTGGGGCACACCAGGAGAACAATCTCCAGTCCTGTTGAAGCTTTGCAGGTTTTATCCTGCCAGGAGAGTGGGGCAGGTGAGAGGGGCTGCTGGAACACCAGAACAAGGTTGCTGTGGCTCAGCCCCATGCCAGTGGCTTTCCTTCCAGTGCAGGAAAATCGGGTGTGAGGAAAGGCTGATTTTTATGTCCGTGGTTCCTTTGCAGGGAATGACCATCCGTCCCCTCGTTGACCTGTTGGCTGTCAAGAGGAAAAGGGAGAGTGCTCCCACCGTGGGAGAGCAGATCCACATTCGGGTAGGTGGATCACCCATCAACACATGGCCAGAGCTCTCTGGTATCTCCTGGAATGTGTGTGTCTCCAGGGACCCTGCAGATCTGCAGTTTTACCCGAATCCTCTGCAGGTCAGCCCCTTTCCATGCTGGAGGTGCTATTCAGGTTCCTAACCGTGGGTTATTTTTACACTGGAAGAGCAGCCACCAATCAGGCTGATGTAACATCAGGTAGTGCACAAACATGAGAGAAAATGATGATTTCTTGCCTAAAACTTTAAGCTATGACCTAACTCAAATTTCTCTGGTCTCTGGAATGAGAGAAAGAAAGAATATGAGGCTTGGTTGCTTTCAGGATTAGGAACTTGCATGTGTTCTCCAGTCCCATCACCACCACTGGTTTGGATATTTTTGCAAAAAAATGAGGAAAGGGAGGATAAGATTGATGCTATATTGGAGGGAAGCACTGAAGTGCACCATCCCTGGAATTATTCAAGGCCAGGCTGGATGGGGATTGGAGCCACCTGGGATAGTGGAAGGTGTCCCTGCCCATGGCTGGGGCTGGAATGAGATGAGATGTAAGGTCCCATCCAACCCAAACCATTCTGTGATTCTACATCCATAGATCAAAGGTGAGATTTCATTCCCCTTGTTCTCACCACCCAAATGTTGGTATTTGTAATCATAGAGGACTTCAGGGAGAGGCTCAGCTCCATGAGATCAGCTGCTCTCCCTCTCAGCTCAGCCTTTGCATTTACATCTTCATCCAATGGAAAATTAATATATTTCTGAATCTAATTGTTCAATCCCAGCCATGTTTCTGTGGCCATGGCTCCTTCAGGAATATTACTATCATTGTTTCTTTAGCAATAAAGCCATTGGGGCTGAAGACATTTGTGAAACCTGTTTAGCATCCTTACAATGGGGTTGGACTGCAGGGCTTTGTCTGAGGTTAACACAACAGCTCAGGAGGCTGAGGAGCCTTTTCCAGTTGTGAAAAGAGAAGACTTTGTTCTTTTGTTAGCATGTGAATAGTAAATAATCTCAGAAATGTGTTTATTAGGAGATGCGAGCTGAAAATGCATCAATTAAGTTGAGAAGGTAAAAGTGCAGATAGTTGGAAATCAGCGGTGCAGAAGCCAGAAGCAGCTTTCTTCCTCAAATTTCTTTTGCCATCTGGATAGCTGGGATATTGCTCACAGGAGTGATGATCAGTGTGTGTGAGGGTAATTCCAGGGAATCAGAGTAGTTTGGGTTGGAAGGAACTTTAAACCTCATCTCATTCCACCCCCTGACATGGGCAGGAACACCTTCCCTTATCCCAAGTTGCTCCAAGCCCTGTCCAACCTGGCCTGGGACACTCCCAGGGATGGAACACTTCAGTGCTTCCCTCCAATGCCGAGTTTGTGGAACACACAGCTGCCAACAGCCATGTGAGGGCACTAAACCCACACCAGGCTGCAGGGCTGAGCCAGCTGCTCTGATTTTCTGTCTCTGACCCCCCAAAAAGATAGTTTTAAAAAAATGCGGAGCTGTAAGAAGTTCCAGAGTCATTGGTACCTGAGTGTGGAGGGACAGCAGAGCAGAGCCCTCTCCCAGTTTAGAGATACCATTAGGAGGGAAAGCAGTTTGGGATTTACAGGGATAATTAATTTGGAAATTACAGGGATTTCACTTCTAGGTAGAAAACCCAACCAGGCTGGGATTTTTATTTAATTTTAAACAATAATAATGTATTTATATAAAGTATGATATAACAATTTTATTTAGTGCAAAGTGTCTGGGGGAAGGCAGTATTTATTATTCAAGATTAACATTTATGTATTACCTACATTTTTATCCTGAAGATACTGATTTCCTGAGACAAATTGTCCTCAAAAACCCCAAAATGAGCCTTTCCTGCTGGTGAAGGCCCAGAAGGCAGAACTTGGGAGCCATCAGCCCTCCTGTACCTATCACAGAGAGCAAATTCATGGCCCTCAGCATTTATTCTCTGCTTGCCCACACCTGAAAGCAAACCACTCATTGTACTCCGGCACCAGTGGATGAGTGGATGGAGAATTATCCCAGTGCCTTCTGTCCTTGTTTCCCAGCTCCCTCTCCCGAGCTGGAAGCATCCCCTGTCGTGTGTGTGGCTTTTGCTGTTTGCTGGGCCGGGCTCATCGCGTATGCAACCGGCGTAGAGTGGAATCCTCTCTCCTCTTTAGTTCTTGGATCATTTGCTGGCTGGCATTGAAGATATATCTGGACACTGGGGACAGTATTACTGGAAAGACAAGTAAGGATTTGCCAAAATACAACTGTGTACACGTGTAGGAAAGAAAAGGAGGTTGGTTTCTATTCCCAAAGTTTCCGCTGTGGGCAGCTGGGCCTTGTTCATCCTCGTGGCACGAGGGAGGTGACAGAGGGGCAGCTTTTCCTTGTCCAAGGGAACACCAGGTTTTCAGGGTACTTCCCTGCTTGCAGACAGCTCTTGTGCATCACCCTAAAAAGATCCTTTCTCCTCTCCTGTTATGTTTGTCTCTTCTTGACCAAAGAAATCTGCTGGAAGTGCCATGGCCATGACATGCAGCCTGGCCCAGGCTGTGCACAGTTAACATTAAAGAGCTGAGTTTGCAGCACTGCTTGTTGTAGACTGAAATTACAGAGGATCTCTACAGATTTCCGTAGGAAAGTGTTCAATTTTCATTAAATTCTGGGAGTTTGTGCATTTTAAAATTTTAAAAAATGCAGCAGGATTTACAAAACAAATTACAAATACCACAAAATATACTAAAGAGTCTATCTACCAGGTTTCATTCCTTGGTGGTCCAGACACAGATGCAGCTGGTAGAGATTTTTAGGAATGCCCATGCTTGGAAGTGCCACTAGAGGGTATGGGAGTCACTGCTGCTTAGGAGCATCCTGGCTCTCTGTGAGCAGATCTTAGAGAGATTGATGATCTCAGAAGTCTTTTCCAAACTAAATTATTCAACGATTTGAGCAGAAAAGAAGAGGGAATGGCTCAAGAGGGAATCTGAAAGTGTTTAAAACTGTGGCTGCTGCATGTGCTTGTAGCACTTCTAGAAGAGTTCATGATATATCTGACACTTTTGGGGAGTTTTTATTGTATTTCATGAAGTTTTAATATTTTGACTCGTGTACTGTAATGCAGAAATAATTAGGGACTGACCTCTTGGACCATCGATTTCTGAGGAGGAGTTAATGGGATATAATGGAATTTAATGGAATATGGGGCAGTCATGGGCTGTGACCCTGCTGCCTCGCTCAGGTCTCTTGGTGCTGGGGAGACAGGGGAGAGGCTAAACCCATCTCATTTTGTTCTCCACCAGACTGGAATATTTCAACAGCAAATACCTGCAGAAGATCCTGCTCAGGGAGTACGACCAGCCCAAGTCCAGCATCGTGCTGCTCTACGAGAAGCTGGAGCGCAAACACGCCATCGAGCTGGCCCAGGCTGGGCAGCTGGGCCACGGCCCGGCCCACCCCTCCTTCCTGTGAGCAACCACCAGCTCAAACTCAGCAGCTGGGGGCCAAAAATGATGGGCTGGATGAGCCTCATCGAGCACTGACGGTGGCACATGGAGGGTCACCTGTATCCCCAGGAGTTGCAGGGAAATGGTGCTCTGAGGAAGAGGCTCCTGCCCAATTTTGGATGGGTTTGCACTGTTAAATGTTCTGAATGGCCACTTCAGACCTCATAGATGGTTCTGCTCTGCCACAGCTCCCCATGGCTCTTTTATCCACCAGGGAGCATATGGACAGCCCAGCTCTGATGCAGATGCCAAATTCCTGCTTTGCTGTGAGCTCCATCTGCAAGGATGAGCTGTTGGCCATGTTGGCTGTGGTGGGATCCCAAAGGGGCACTGAGATTTGGGGATGCACTTCTTGTGCACTTTCCAAAATAAGGTGTTCTGCTTTTCCTTTGCAGCAGCAGTGACAGGACTGTCATAACAGACCAAAAATTGGAGGACACTCCAAATCCTGATGTCCTGGACAACATGCAGGAAATATTGGCGAGGAACCTGTACCGGATCAGGAGGACGGTACAACTTTTCCCTCAATCCATATTTTAAGTGTCCAATAACACGAATTTCCTCGGTTATCCGAACAGCCTGAGCAGATGTTATGAATATTTCCATAATTACCCAGAATGTCTCTTTGTGAGCAGAGAATAGTTGGCTGTGTGGAGCCAGATCCAGTTTCCAAGTCAGTGGCACATTTCTGTTTGCTGCCTGACAGCTTTTGAAAGGTTCACCCAGTCAGCCTATAATTTCATGGAATATTTTCGGCATTGGTACCCGGCAGTGAAAAGGAGAAAGGGGGAGCACGTGGAACTTCAGGCACTGGGTTAGCAGATCCAGCAGCAGCAGCTCCTGGGGCAGAGCAGGGATGGGCTTATCCTCACGGTACGTTTTTCCCCATGGCAGCGGGGTGTGAGTGGGAAATAATCTGCAGAGCTTTTAAATCCATGCAGCAGTTTTGCCAAGGAACAGGTACCAGTGGTTAAAGGACATAAACCCCAATTGCTGGTTACAGAATCACGGATCATGTCTGGGCTTTCACACAGCACCTGGGGCTGTGCATTGGAGTTGCTGTTTGCAGGGAGACTTAGCCTTAAAATCCACCTAAGCTTTTTTTTATGGATTGCACACAAAACACGGAGTCCTTAGGGATGGTGTGGGCAGCTCACCATCCATGGGGCTGGTGTGGGCAGCTCAACACAGAGGGATCAGCCTCCTCCTCCTGTCCCTGTGCTGAGCTGAGGGAAGCAATGGGCATAAGGCTGGGAAGAAACCTATGGACATGGTGAAGGGATGAAGATGAAGGCACAGCTCCAGTCCTGCATTAATCCAGCCTAACCCCTTGTAGTGACAGCATTATCCCAGCTCCCACTGGTGTTAGTGGGAGATTTCAGCTTGGCTGGGTGGTGGCTTTTGAGGGAGGATTTATGGTTCCCATTGTTTGCATGATTTGTATGGGAAGGTGGGGTTGATGTAAAACACTGGGGGATGAAGCTGTGACAGCACCTCGAGCAGAATCATTGCACTCGTTCTGTCCCCTGGACTGCCAGGTGTAACTCACTCTTGTCATTCAGTGATTTCTTGGGTGACTTCACACAAAAAAGCAGAGTTCAGAGTCCCATCTCCCTCCCTTCCGTGGCTCCTTCCACCCCCACCTCTCCTAAATCAGCGTATGCCCATAACTGGGCGGGATGGCTGCAGGGGGAGGAGGATGCTGGAGGGAGGGCAGGGATGATCCCCGTGTCCAGCAGCCTCCGTGTGTCCCTGCAGGGCCCGGCGTACAACAGGCACACCCTGCCCGGGGACAGCGAGCCCACGGAGCACGCCAAGGAGATCCTGATCCTGCGGCACAAGAGCCTGCTGGTGGAGGTGAGCGGGAGCGACACCTGCAGCTCCAGGAAGGAGGTGAGAGGGAACGCCGGCGGGCAGGACCGTGCACAGGCTGCTTTCCCCACAGCCGGGCTATTGCTGATGGTGTTTCCTCCGAAAGACAAATCTTGTTACTTTAACTTAAAAATAAAAAA
>WAAG01008713.1:224884-259164 GCA_013390105.1 Tichodroma muraria | reverse complement strand
AAAAAAAAAAAATAAAAAAAAGGCCTCAATCCCAAATCGCGTTCCAGTGAATAGGAAAAATACCAAGGGAAAAGCTCCCCAACCCAGCTCCTGGCAAACCAAGGAGCCATCCTGAGCACAGCCCCGTTCAGTGCTTTGTGAACTCAGACTCTCATCCATGCTGGGCAAGCTCTTAACTGAGCAAATGTTACTGACTGGGCTTTGCTCTGTAAGTTCTGAGGTCTGGTTTTCCCGTGTTTCCTTTTCTGGGAGATTTGTCTCTCCCATTGTCAGTGGTCCAGAGGGACTGTAAATATTTGAAACTGCTCGGTGCTTTTTTTCCCCCTCAACTCTTTTGAAAGGACAGAAGAATTCTGGTGATCTTTCTTGGTCATTCCGGAGGTGAGTTTTTTGTTTTTAAACACATCTACAGTTCTTGGAAGGTTTGAAAGAAGTAAAATAGAGGGAAGTTTTGCTTACCAGATTCCTGTGAGAAACAAAATTTTTTCCAATTTACTACTGGCATAGCTCTGTGTTGTTTAATGTTCTGAATCAGAGGAGAAAAGGGGTTAATACAATGTCTGTGCCTGGTGAAGACTTTTGCTCTTTGGAAATTGGTGAGAGAAGCTGGGCCAACTTTTAGCTATGGAAAAAAATGGTTTTCAGGAATGATGCATGAGGAGCAGGATTGGTCTTTTCAGTTTCTCTCATCCTCTGTAACTCTTTAGAGGAAAAGCATTTAACCCTTGTCATATTTTGCTCCCAAATGCCCAAGTCAGCAGCAGCGCAGAATCACAGAACATCCAGAGTTGGAAGGGATCCATGAGGGTCATTGAGCCAACTCCTGGCCCTGCACAGGACAGCCCAAAGTATCCTACCCTGTGCCTGAAAGTGTTGTCCAAACCCTCATTGAGCTCTGGCAAGGTTGGTGCTTGCAGCAATTGCTGAGCCATCATTTCACTCACTTTTCCGAATTTTAGGGTTTGATGGCATGGGCTGGCCCTCTGTTCAAGTGTGATCTGTGATCTGTAATCCAGGCAGCCAAGCTCCATGGCTGAGGAGAGCAAAATGACCTTTTAGAGAGAAGTAAACTACCCTTCCCTATTTAGATAGTAATTTTCCATGACAGCACAGGAGCTCAGGAGTGCTGTGGACTTTTTTCCACTCCAATTTCCTTGTGGAAGTGCCAATCATGGAGGAGCCCACCGAGAGCGGCGGCACTGCACCAAACGCTGCTGGTGCTCAGCCCTTCCTTCCCAGAAAGGTGTTCTGGCTCTTGCAAACAACTTAAAAGATTTAATTTGATCATTTACATGCTGATTGGTACTTACAATTCAGAATAGATAGGCAAGAACATGGCATGTTCCTGTAGAACATTTGGTATAATTAAACTTCAAAAGAGCAACATCAAACTCCGGCTGATTTTGAGCACGACGTTCCCTACTTTAAGGGTATTTGATTGTTAACCCTTGTGCTCCTGCTTTCCCCTTCTCTGCTGCGTTTGGTGGGAAATTCCAGAGCTTTGGGAAAGCTGTTTCTCCTATTCCTTTGAGTGCTTGCAGCTGGGCTTTGGGGGAACGGAATAGTTTTTGGGGAATTGCAAGAGCAGTAGGATTCACTCTGTGTCTGTACTGACTCGTGGATGATGGAAAATGCCCTCTGAGGGTGGGAAGTGCCCTGTGGATAATGGAAAATGCCAATTTGATGCTGAGTACTGTCTGTTGTGTCATTGGAGCCACTTGTTAGTGCTGCTCACACCCCTCCACTGCAACCACCTTGGCTTTGTGCCAGGCAAAGGGAAGCAGATTTAAAGCCCAAATAGTTTGGGTTGGAAGGGACCTTAAAGATCATCCAGTTCCAACCCCCTGCCATGGGCAGAGACATCTTCCACTAGATCAGGATGTCCTGTCCAACGTGGGAGATGCTAGTAAACATTGGGAGCTGATCCCAGTGACACCTGTAAGGGTGGCTCTAACCCAAGAACCATCCCTCAGTGCCCAAAAGGACAAACCAAGCCTGTTTTGTGTCACCAGGAGCTTTTCTGCAATTTTTTAAGAATTTACTTAAAATTAATTTACCTCGTTTACTGTGAATAGAAATAAAATGATGCCCCAAAGTGGTGGGATAATGCTCTAACAGAGCCCTTAAATATTAACAGCATATTAATTTTATATATATATAATATTATATAATATTAAGGAAGGTGGGTGAATGCTGTTACTTCGTGCTGTGGGAGGACAGATTGCAGAATTTGTCAGCAGAAAGAAGGAACACTGTGCTAAAAAGTAGATTTTAGCCTATTATAAGCAGCTCAATACTTACCAGTTTTGGGGAAAAACAGCAGCTACTCATGTTTCTTCCGTGCCAAATTGAAAAAAAAAGTCATTTTCCTGATTAAAAAAAACTATTAATGAAAAACGTCAGAAGTGTTAGAGACTTTCCTGATTGTCAGATATTCTGTCTTTTATAGTCCCACAGGGAAAGGCTTGGCTTGGCCTTCCAGGTTTTGAGTCAGCAAGAAAAACTTAGATGCTGTTGCTCCCCACGTTTTTCTATTCTACATCTCACCACGAGATGGAAGCATTACAACTGTGTTTGCAAACCCAACTGGAAATCCAGGGGCTGGAAACAAACTTCCAGCAAAGGGCCACTGGAACCCCTGCGGTGTGGGTGAAACTCCTGCAATTCCATTGCCAGTCTTGGAAAAAGCTTTGGCGGTACCTTGAGCGTTAGGAGCTGAGGGAATAATTAAAGAATCCCTTTGGTTCAGTAGAAATCCTGTTATTTTCTGTTTGGTGAGTGCCTGTTTTGTCTTTTTCAGTGAAGCTGCTGAGAGCTTTGCTGTTAAATATGGAGCTGTTGTAGCTCAGTTAAACTCATATTTTAGTAGGGACTGGCCGGTCTTTTCCCCCCCCCCACAAAATCAGGGATGTGTGGGAGAACATCCTCGTGTGGGTTGGCGGCTTCACCAGGCTGGGGAGGGGTCAAGTTCATCTTGGCCGCTGGACAATCCATCTCCTTCCACAGGAGAAAGCAGAGCCCTCTCCAGGATGGACACAGGTCTGTGGCCAGCACCAGGCTCCTGCCAGGAGGGGCTGGGATTGGAGCAGGATGATCTCTGGAGTCCCTTCCACCCCAGGCCATTCTGTGACGCTGAGTCACCTCTCCTGGGTGGCTTTAGGTGCCTTAGGGGTCTCCTGCACTTTAGGTGCTTTCACAGCACGGAGAGGAGGCTCTTGGAGCCTCCCCCAAGGAGAGTTTGGAGAGCAAATGGGGGAAAAAAAGCAGGGAGAAGCAGCAAGGAAAGAACAATCTTCCTCCCTCCGGAGCAGGTTAAATGATTTACACCAGGCAGAAGGACCTTGGCAGGAGAACGAGGTGACTTCAGCTCTGAACCACAGCCCAGAGGATTAACTCCAAGACTATCTATTTCCAGCAGAAAGTTCGCCTTCCTCCGCCTGAGGACAAAATTCCTGCCGAAGGCTGCTGCTTCCTGGAGCTGTGCATCACTGCTGGCTCCGAGCGCCGGCCACATTTGGGGCTTGTCTTATTTTAGGCAGGGATCCAGCCCAGCCTGAGCTGGCAGGGCAGATTCTGAGACCCAGGACAGCTTTTATTTACCACGGAGCACCCAGAAAATCTTTGCACCTGTAGCCAGGCAACTTGGTCCTCTTTTCTCCTGCCAAACACGAGTGCACTCCCCCAGAAGGAGCTTATTTGGAGCTGCCTGTGAGCCATGTGCGCAAATGACACAGTGCCTTTGGTAATTATGTCGGGGCCCTTTCATGGAACATGCTCTGAGAATCGTTAAATGCCCCTGGGAATGGCTTTCCAGGGAGCCGGGCGCTGCTGCCGGAGCCGGGAAGGCATTGTTATTAAAATGGTCAATAAAAGTGAGAACAAGGGATGGAGGGCAGCGGTCCTCGTTAGGGGAGGGAGGAGAACGAACCGAAACAAAACAGAAAACCAGGCTGGGAGGTGTCCAGAGTTATTTTGGCAGTCTGGGTTTCTGGACCGAGGTGCCAAATCACAGCTGCGTGAGAGACTTATTCCCAGTTTACAGAGGCACCGAACAATCCAGGCGGCATTGTGCTACCTGATTTTTATTTTTTTCGTTCCTATTTTTTTGTCCTGGAGGGTGGAGATTAGCACTGGAGTGAAAGGACAGGGAGCTCGTTAGTGCCAGCTCGTTACCTGCCTCCTTGGCCTGCAGCCAGCGTGGGGAACAGCCAAGGTGAGAAACATCCATATCCTGGGGACGGCTTTGCCTTCTGCACTCCCTGCCCCATTCTCCCAGCTCCAGGGCTGCTCCTTCCCATCCTCTCTGCTGAACCATTCCTGGGGAGCTCAGACTTCTTCCAGAACTCAGAACATAATTGCTGTATTGTGTAATTTTAGTTCTTTAAGCCTCTGACACTAGCTCAGTTTTATTTCTAAATTTTTCACAGTCCATAAAGAGCTTCCAGTGTTGTTCGGAGAAGCTGTGGATGCCCCATCCCTGGAAGGATTTTAGGCCAGTTTGGATGGAACAACTTGGTCCTGTGAGAGGTGTCCCCACCCACAGCAGAGGGATTGGAATGGGATGATCTTTAAGGTCCCTTCCAATCCGGGCCATTCTATGATTCTATGTTGTAGCAAATCAGCATCTGCAAATACTTCCTGCCATCTCTTCAGTCTATTTTTAGCAATCCTTCTTTTTTGTTTTTGTTCATTTTTACGTGGCAAAAGTTAAACGAATGGGAGTGGAATGCTTAGGGATTGCAGAGGATTGGTTTGTGAGGCAGGAGTGTCATCAAGAGATGTCACAAGGCACTAAAGTCCTTCTCTCCCTCAGTCCCAGAAGGAGGACTCATGCTCGGCGCAGGGCGAGGCCACCCCGCAGCCCAAGCTCTGCCGCTCCTTCACGGGTAAGTTGGGGAACTGGGGGCCATTCCCTGCCCTCTCCTGCTCACCCTCGTCCCCTGGAATGGCCCAGCAGGTGACAGGGAGGATGTGGGACAAAGTGGGGCTCCTTGAAGTCACCGATGTGAATTTTTGCGCTGCAAAGTTGGTGGGGACTGAAAAAAGAATGATGATATTGATCCAAATACTTTATGTATTTTGAAGTGTAAACCTGGGTTTAAATCATCTCTTCTGTGGAAACACAGAACTTTGTCCCCCGTTTTACAATTGTGAAGCGATCCTTGGAGTGGAACAGCTCATCCCCAAAGAGCGTGTTGCCACCTCGGCGTTTCTTCATTCCTGAACCACAAAGAAGGGTGTTTCTCGTGGTGTTTCTCGTGGTGTTTCTCGTGGTGTTTCTCGTGGTGTTTCTCTTCCCACAGTGGGGAACACGGAGCAGGTTCGGGAGGTGAAGGAGAGCCGATCCATGTCCGTGTGTGCCATCCCGCCGGCCCAGCCCAGCAGCATGACCTGGGGCGGGAGGAAAAAGCTGAGTCTGGAGATGTACAAACACAAGGGACGCTCTGGCTCCCCATGAGGGGTCTGACTCCTTCAGGGAGGGCTGCTCGACATGTAGTTAATGTAAATAAGATGCGCGTTGGAAAGGACAGCGTGGGCAGGGCGGAATATCTGCAGTGGTTTGCGTGGGAAGTCGCTCTTATTGCCCAGTGCTGGGTTTTTAGTGGGAACTGAGGGAAAAGGTGCCCAGCTGAGCATCAGCAATGCCAGGGAGTGGCTGAGGGTGCATTTCTAAGGAATTTCTAGGAGAAATTAGCCTGTACAATCTGGGAAAATTGCTGAAACTGCCGACAACTGCAAAGAAGGATGTTTTAATGAGATGAGGTATGGGATCTTCTCATTAGTTTTCAGGGATAGGCTAAACAGCAGGGAGCATTTGGATTATAGGTTGGGAAAAACTTGATAATCTCAAAGAAGGTTTTATCAGGGGATGGAGAAAAGATCAGAAACAGCAACAGATTTCTTCTGCTCCTCAGGATCTGATGGATCCTGGCTATGAACATGAACCTCATGAAGCCCAAAATTAAATTACATAGTTAAGTAAGGGGTTGTATCTTACCTGGGGGATTGTCCCACACCCAGCCACAGTTCTGCTAATGAAAAATTATTGCAGCTGAGTTAAAAGGGAGTAATATGTTCTTACTGGTTTTTAAAAGTTTATGTAAGGAATGGCTCACCTCAGAGTTAAAATGAGGATGCTCCAAAATCCCTGGTGATACCAGGAGATGAGGATGACAGCCCTTAAATAGATGGGAAAGGTTTCTGACGTGGTTGGTTGCATTAATCCTGTAAAGATATTTCTGGATGATCTGTGCTGCCATAGCTGGGAGCTGTGGGTTTAGAGGGGTTAGAAAGTGCCAAGAGGGTGACCCAACCCCTGCCTGCTTCTCCCAGGAAAGGTGTAAGCCCTTTGCACAGCAGATGCAGGTAAACTCTAGGGATAGGACCTGAGGAAGACAGACAGCCCCAGCCTTGGGTAATTTTCTTTGAAATTCCAGGTAAGTTCAAGCCTTTGAATTCTTGTCCTTACTGAACCTGACAGGACAAGTTTTAGTTTTGTGTTAACATTTTTCTTTCTCTTCTCCTTCCTCTGATCCAAGGGTGTTTAATCTGAACGAGTGGCTCTTTTTGAAACAGCATTAAAAGAAACTGTAAAAATTCACAGACTCCCCTCCATGATATTTTTGGGCTCCCAGAAGCAGTCTTCTGTGTGCAAAAATGCTCCCTTAGGAGACCCCTGCATGGTACATTGGGGCTTTCATTTTAAATTAAAGACACAGATTTGTATGTATTTGCTTTGCAATGATCCAAGATATCATTTTCTTCTGGACAAAAACCCTTTATGGTGTCCTGGCATAAGATGAGGTGGTTCATATTGATTGAAGGTCACTCCATCATTGGAAATTCACTTCATTGCAAAGGGAAATCGGAGCTTTTAGCAATAGTTGTGTGTTTTAAATGTGTATATACATACATGTACATAAGTATTGTTTTTAATATAGGCTTATTGTCATCTTCAGTTAATTTATTACAGTTTTGGTTTGTTTCCTAGTTTAATCCACGTGCATGGGAGCCATGTAGGTTTGGCTGTGCTTGGTTTAGAAAACAGCCCATCTTTGAGTATGTTGTAATATAACGGTCTAGGACATTTATGAATATGTTGAAGTGTTCTACATTCCTATTTCAATTAAACTTGCTCTGCTATGGGATCATCTCTGAGTTATTCTCTCCTTGTATCTTCAAGATGCTGCTGGTGACATCATGAGGAGCTGGGGACACCCAGGGGTGTCTCTCGGTGTCATTCCAGGCAGATCCTCTTGGAACAGCAGCTCCTTCAACCCTTGGCCAGTGATCCCAAGATCACGAGTGAGGAAAGCGATTGTAACCAGGAAATAAAATTGGTGCTGCTGTTCATTGGTGAAAACCATTGCATACAAGAGGGAGAAAAAAACACTGAAGGTCCTCAGCTCCCTGGGGTTGGAATGTCCCTGTTCACCTGCAGTTTTATGTTCTGAGTGTTTTACATTTCTCCTTAAATTCTGCACAGTAAATAGTCATAGAAGGATTTAGTAAGGTGAGTCGTTTTTATTCTACAGTGGGAGAGCAAAAAGGAAATTAATTCAATTTGCTTGTCAAGGAGTTTTTAATCAAGGATAGAACTGTGGCTAATTCTTGCTTGGGTTTTGTTTGGTTTTTTTTTTAGCTCTTTTATTTTGGTTTTATGGTCTTGCATCTGATCTGTGGTTTTTTTGTCCAAAATACCTGGGTGTCTGTACCATCTTTGTCTTGCACCCATCCTTGTCATCTTTGTACAGCATCCATCATTTTTCTGGGCATCAGGCACTTTAATAAGGAGCTTTTTCCAACTGAGATTCCCATTAGTTCTCTGCAATATCATTATGGGTTATCAAGGACCTTATTAAATGGTAGCTGTTTTGGCGGGGATAGATTTCTTTGTAATACTGTTGTAGGCAACAGAAGTGGTTGGAAGAATGCCAGAAAAATGGAATGGAAATTTTATCTAATGTGGGGGGAAAAAAAAGGTACAAAAATTTCCTTGCATTTCTTTGAAATTGTACATTTTCATCTCAATTTGGCAGGAGGGACATTTCCATGCCAGGACCTCCCAACTCCTGGCAGTTCCAGAGGTTCCTGGCTGCAGGTGTGCAATGGCTGCAGAGGCTGCTCCAGCCCAGCCCCACATTCCCATGCTCAGGCATGGGATCCTTTGTGGATCCCAGCCCACCATTCCCTTCCAGCCCCACTTCCAGTGCTGGGTCCATCAATACCTCTCTGCTGCATGAACAATTTGCTTGATCTGCAGAGGAGACAATATTCCCAGCAGGACATTTTTTCCCAGTGAGTCACTCTGCCCTAAATTTAACCTTCTGGATACTGTGGACTTTTTCTTAAAATTTCTTTACAAAATATAATAGCCTGGCTAAAGCTTTTATGAAGCATTTTCCAGACATTTAGTGGCCAAGCCCTCTGACTAGTTTGTATTTCAGCCCAGAATACCTTTGATAATCTTTGCCAGTATCCAGTGTTGGTGGTCTTAAAATTCTACAACCGAGTGGAAAACTGTTAAGTGCTCAGGCTTCAGAGCATGGCTAATTAATTCTTTCCAGGGTTTTAGTCCTTTAAAAAGTGTTAAAAACACAGATTCAGTGTATCATTGAATATTGCATGGTTCTGTGGAAATAAATTGCATCAGTTTGATTCCTTTAGGAGTTCAGAGAGTTTTTGCTCTGTGCTTACTCTGGAAGTTTACAGGAGTCTGTGGAAAGTTCAGGATAAAACGGTCTAAAGTTGTTAATGAAGGGGAGCAGCTCAATGGCAAAGTGAGAGCCCAAAAACCACATCAGAAAACTCTTTGCAAAGGCATCAGCCAGCTGCATTTGAAAATCAGGCAAAGTCTCCCCAGTTCTCACAACTCTAAAAACATTTCTTCATGTGAACTTTAGTATTTTTATTTTGAGCAGAAAACCACACTTGTGTTTATTTTATTTTGTGACTGCTTAAGGAGATTATAATGACTTAATCCTGAAAAGGGCTGGCAATGCTTGAGAAGCAGGTGAGGCAAATTTGAGCTTTTTTCTCCTGACATCAAGTCCTGGAGGGGATTCAGCCTCAGAAGGACCATTAAGGATCTTTCAACATTCAGGCTTATGTGCTTCTTCCAAGAGATGGGAGAGATGAAAAAGGAGCCATGTGATGGAGATGAACTGGAGATTATCATTTTAATGCAGAATTAAAGGGGCAAATGTCAACATGGGTATCTATTGCTCTCCCTTCCAGCACAGCTCAGACTGGGGGGATGCTCTTTGTGAAACTGTGGCTTTCCCAAGGTAAAGCTGGCAGTGCCTGGGTGCTCTTGTCGTGGTCTGGTTGGCTTTGCTGTCCTTGGTGTCTTCTTGTTCCGAGGTTTGGGGGGAGAAGAGTAAGAGAAGAGACTTGAGACAGATTCACTCACCTACCTAAGGAAACACCATATGGGGCATCTTTTGGAGCAAGGCAGATCATAGAACCATGGAATCATTTCGTTAGGAAAAGCCCTTTAAAGCAATGGAGCCTAGCCATTCCCCCAGAACTGCCAAGGCCACCACTGGCCCGTGTTCCCAAGTGCCACATTCACAGAGCTTTCAAATCCCTCCAGGGATGGGGACTCCACCCCTGCCCTGAACAGCCTGTTCCAGGATTTCACCACCCAGGATCGTCAGGCCAAGCTGCAATGAAGAAAGGTCTGCAGATCTCCAAAGGGACTCGGTGAAATCTCCAAAGATAGCCCTGGAAACTCATCTCTTTATCAAATTCCAAGAAATCCCCTGCTTTCCACAAGAGAGAGTGAAAATATGTTGATCTATCTACATAAAATGTAAATTTTTCTGTGAGCATGGATCAAACTACAGGAAATAACAACACAGACTGTGCTGATGGAGTCTTTGATCAATTCAAAGGTAAAACACCCAATTCTGTGAAAAATTTGAGCTGACTTGCCCCAGCTCCTTGCTAGAATATGTATATTTTAGAGAGTCACAATTTTGGTTTAAAAGTTTAAGGGAAAACAAAAAAAATCCTTAGTTCTTAATTGACCCTAATAAAATGCTCAGGATACAAGTTTCCTTTCCACCCACTGAAGTCCTGGAGCTGCCCATGCTGGCACTATCATTTGGCTCTGTGGATAAGAGGGTGCTGAAGGCAGGTCCCTGCTGGCACCAGGAGAGGCAAGAGAAGAAAGAAAGAAAAGGCTGTTTTCCTTGGGAGTTAAATGGTATTTGTGTCTGCCTTGGCATGGAATGTGGTGCTGGGTGGTTAATTCACCCCCCTGGCTTTGGTGGCATTCCAGGGATCCCAACATAGGCTCCAAAGGACAAACATCATCCTTACCACTTTCTACAGGCTGTGGGAGAGACCACATGAGGTCTCATTGCCCAGGAATTCTTTGGATCCTGAAGGTGATGAGGACATGCTTGGGGCTGTGACAAGGAATCATAGAATCATCCTGGAATCACAGGATCGTTTGGGTTAGAAGGGACCTTAAAGATGATCCAGTTCCAAACCCTGCCATAGACAACACCTTCCACTGGACCAGGTTCCTCCAATCCCTGTCCAGCCTGTCTTTGAAAAGAAACACCTGTCAGGAGTGGAATTTCAGTGCATGGAGACATTTCAGCCTTGGGAGCTCAATTCCTATTCCACAGCCTCAGAATTTGGAGGATGTTTGACTGGGCACAAGACATCCTGTGAAGAGCCAAGGCTGGGCACCAGCAATGTTCTGCCTCAGCCACGCAAGGTTTTTCTGCCAGTGGGACCCAGAATTTCTGGGGGCCCTTCCAAATGGCAAACAGCACTAACTTGGGATGTGCAGTAGCACAAAACCAGCAGCGCCAAATACAGCTGGCTCAAAACACACCCAGAAATGTGGAAGTGTGTGTTAATCCCTTTTTAAAAACAAAAATACACAAGTGCCCACTTTGCAGTTTAATTTTATGTAATTGCAGCGTGAGCTACAAAAACATCCTCGCTCCTGGTGTGCAAATCCTTGTTTTCACCCAGCTCCTCTGAGCATTGCCAAAGCTCCTGTCGTGTCCAGCTTTGAGGAGATCACTAGAAGAGATGGCAGCCGTTGTCATTGTCACTTCAGACAGGTTTAGCCAGGATTTTGTGCTAGTTAAGTGGCTGACTGGAATTTCACTAATTGATTATTTAGGTGATAGATAAGTTGTATTTAATCAACCATTTTATGTTCACTACGAAGAGCAGCAGTGAAGCACCAGTGACTGTGAGATGTGTGTGTTATTGCTGTTCAAAACTGTGGAAAAAGAGTGGATATGCTGGGATGAGGTGGGAAAGGGAAATTTGTGCAGGAATGGGATGAGTGGAGGTTTAGGGAGGGTTGATCACAAGAACCTCTGAAATCCTCACAGCAGCTGGGAGTGTTTCCAGTGGAGTGGCAGGACAATGGATGGTCAGGGAGTGTTTATTCCTGCAGAATCCCAGCTCTGTGGCTGAGTTTTGACCCTGCATGATGGTAAGTCTGCACCCTGTCCCAGCTCTCCTTTCTCCCTGTGTCAGCAAAGGGATTGCTCTGGATCCTGGATCATGTGAATTCCTCACATGCTCACCATCAGGTTAAACCAGGAGCAATTCTGTGACAGTGAGTGAGAGAGGTCTAATGTGTTATTTAACAGTTATTTAATCATAACTGCAATATTTAAGAAAGACAATGCAGAAGATAAAATAAATTATTATAATTTAAATCCTGTTCTGCTTATAGAAGCACAACAGAAGGTTGAGAACATTCATCACTCTGTATGCCTCAATAAGTGTAGTGAGAATTTTCCCCCAACCCTCTTCAGGGTCTCCAACCAGTGTGCAGTTGCTTTGGGATACCCATATGTTCACAAGTAACTTTAAATATTAAATTGATTTGAAAATAAATTTGGCAACACAAATTCTCATAGGATAGGGAAGTCAACATCCTCACACACGCACCACACCCCCGTTTAGAGCAGGTCATGACTAAGGCTAAGGTTGGAAAATCAGAACTTGATTTTTGACTGTAAATTTCTTCTCTCAGCCTCCTGGCATGCCCCAGGAATATAGTTATTGCCCTACAGAAATTATAATTTTCCTAGTCTGGCATCCCATTCCTGGCAGTGATCTACAGCAGATGCTCCAGCAGAAGCCAAAAACACTAGGAAGCAAATGGCAGTGAAATTCCATGCAGGAATGTCCTTGCTCCCAGGAGATACTTTTCCCACATCAGGCTGGGTGGGTAGGAGGGGTATGGATCCATAAAATCTGCTTTTCTGTGGCAGGAGGGAGAACATCATTTACAACTGCAGGACATCCCCCTGTGTGCCCGTGTGTACACCTGGCTGGATGCTCCTTGTCCCGCTCCATGTGGACCTGCCTGGAGCAAAGGATGTGATCACAACCCTTCCAAGAGGACTGGGATATTTGACATCTCCCAGTGTTTTACTGTTTTTCTTGCATCCCTGGGGTTACTTTCTGTAAAAGCCACATCAGAGTTTTGCTCAGAGGAAGAAGGAGATGCAAATTCCAGAGGTGCCATTTGTGAGGACACAGTGAGAGGTGTCACCACAGTGGCTGAGGGCACCACAGTGTGGGGGAGACCTTTGAGTCCACCTCTGCTCGTGTGTGCAGGGAGGGATGGGAATAACTCCCTGGTGTCCCGGGAATTTTGCACTTGTGACCCAGAGCCGTGCCCTGAGGGCTCCTGGCCCTGCTGCTCCAGCAGTGGCAGCCGTGTGTCCCCTTGGATGGCTCCCTGCTCTGCCTCAAGAGCTGTTTGTCACGATCCTTAATGCCACAGCTGCTCGCTTGCGCCAGGTCATCTGCTTTTATTAGTCCTGCTCCACCACCCACTGAAACTCACACCAGCCAGGAGATCATCATCCACATCCAAAAATAGCATTGCTCTGGCCCCGCTCCTCCAGAGGCCCGGGAAACTCGGGGTTTTTCCTTCTTTTCTGATTTCCAGTTGGGCTGCTTTCCCCCCTGCTGCCCCATGAAGGCCGGAGCAGCCGCCCTGGCCGCCGGGATCCTCGGAGGCACCGGGGTGTTGCTCTTCCTCACCGCCTTTGGCACGGATTATTGGCTTCTGGCCACGGACACCTGCGGGGTCTTCGAGCATGGGAACAGCACTCTGAGCACCGGGGGGGTGAGCTCTGAAATCCTGTGCTTTGCAAGAACTTACCTAAATAATTTCAGATCTAAAATTTTGAAATCTGTGATAATATTTGTGCTCAATGAAAGTGACCAGTTTATGTAAAATGTCAGCCTGAAGTAACACTTTAAATTCATTAAAATCCATCCTGGCTTTCCCATAATATTGAGCACTTTGACTGGAGTAAATTGTGTCTAGGAAACACTAAGATGGCAGCTCTGTAATCTGACAGATATGAACATTAGAGAATGAAAGGCAAAAATGTAACAGCTTTAGTTGTTGACAGCATTTCCCTCTATAGACAAAAGATATCTCCTGATATTTGCCATTAAAAGATTTCTCCCTCTGTAGTTTCGTCATTTAAAACTAGTTCATGTTTAGAAGTGTGGGGCTTGGCAATCACTTCCATCTGAAGTGATACAGCTGCAGCACAGACACCAAGCAAAAGTGAACATCAGACACAGAGCAGAGCAGAAGGGTTCCTGTCCATCCAGCCAGTGGCCTGGATATCCTCAAAGTAAGATTTATATAGGATTTTAGTTAGCAGGAAATGTAATTTTCAAGGGACAGCTTGATATTTTAGTGCTAAGGGCTGGTGTCACTCATTTATAGATCCCTCAAGTTGGATTTTCGCTGCACTTGCTGTTGTCTAACTCTTCAATGAAATAACAACCGGATCAGTTCCTTGAGCCACCCACTCCCCTAAAATGTTTTTGTGCTGATCAATGTGTGGTTTCCATTACAAAATGACAGGAAGATCCTTGTTGTGTGCAGACTTTTTGTTTCTTCAAAGTTCAATCCAATTAGGTTTGATTTTTTTCTTGGTGCGGTGAGTCACCCTGGGTAAGCATCATTATGCCAGCAAGAAATATTTTTCTTTCATTTCAGAATCTCATAATCAAATGTAGGGCACTGTTTGCTTGAGTCATGGATCCAAATGACTTTCCCAACTTAAAAAAAAAAAAATTATGATGGAAAAAATGCCTGGAGAAGTGAAAAAGAAAACAGGGTCTTAAGTTTCCTGCAGCTCGGTAAAGCCTGGAGATGGCAGAGACAGAGAAGTGCCACTTGTTTTTCGTGCACTTGGGAAGTGACAGTGTTAATTGTTTCACATTTCAGTTGTTTTTAAAAGTGGAGAATGCAGAGGTGATGCACTGCACCACACAAATAAGCATCTCAAACATTTTAGAGACGCTCTTGGCCAAGTGTTGGGGAGCCTGACGCTGAGGCAGTGGCTTCAAAAGCGCCAGGCAGAAATAGGAACTGCTCTTACTATTCCCTCTGAGCTATTTTATTTCTATTCCAGAGACTGTTTCTATTATTTCTATTTCTGTTACTGGTTGTCAATAACAGGCTCTGTTTTTACTTTCTCTGCCCTTTCTTAAACTGTCAAATCCTGTCCCTTACAGATAAGGATGGGCTGAGTATCTGGCAGACTCAGTGAAATGTGCTGTGGATGCACCAAGTCAGAGCCACCAGCTGAGGAAGTTTCAGGGCTGAATGTTCCCCTTGTCATAGTCAGGATTTCATCCTGAAAGTAAAAGGGGAATCAGGGCAGAGCTTTGGAAGCTGCTATAATGTGATGCAGAAAGACATTGAGGCGAGAGAAGTAAAAGATCTCTGGGGAGAACTTAGAGTGCCTTCCAGAGCCTAAAGGGGCTCCAGGAGAGCTGGAGAGGGACAAGGGATGGAGGGACAGGACCAGGGGCAATGGTTTCACACTGCCAGAGGGATATTGGGGAGAAATTCTTCCCTGTGAGGCCCTGGCACAGGGTGCCCGGAGAAGCAGTGGCTGCCCCTGGATCCTTGGCAGTGTCCAAGGCCAGGCTGGATGGGGCTTGGAGCAACCTGGGGTAGGGGAAGGTGTCCCTGCCCATGGCAGGGGGTGGCTGTGGATGGTCTTTAAGATCCCTTCCACCCAAACCTATTAACCTGTGACAGGATGAGTGCCTCTACCACCTCCTTGTTGAGTCCCATTTCCTTTCTCTGGTTCACAGGGGCCATTCCACTATGGACATTCCTCATCCATCATAAAACTTAATTTTGTCACAGTCCTGTCTCCTTTACCAAACTGGTTTTTGAGATAATTTAACAAATCCTTTGGTAAATCTTCCATTACTAAACTTTGCAATTTTGTCCCTTCAGGAAAGACCAAAACCTTGTGCTTGTAGGTCTGGTTTGGGGGTTGGTGGAAGGTGTTTGAGGGGTAGAATGCACCCAGAAGGCCCAGCTCCCTGAAATTCCCATCCAGCTCTGGCCAGCAGGGGCTTAAGGACAGCAGAGAAGGCAGCAAATGGTTTGTGCAGCTCTGCAGGACAATTTGTTATCAGGACGTTCCATAACTGTGACACAACAGAAAGTCAAGGACAGCAGCTCCTCCGTGTTCCCCAATCCCTCCAAAACTGACTCAAAAAACAAATGAAAACCCCATAAAAAATGAAATCAATGTCTGTCTAAGCAAAGCATCCACTCTTTCTACCATGATCTTCCATGTTTCAGCCTGGACTTTCATTCCTCCCCAGGCTGAAACTCCAGCAGAGGTTGGGAAGGAGATTCTCACTTTCCACCACGAAGGTTTCTTCTGGCGGTGCTGGTTCTTTGGTGACGGCCACCCCGAGACCATCTGGACCTTCTGGTACAGTGAGTACAATGCCACCGCTCCGTTTCCTCAGCATTCCCTCACAGTTTAATGGGAAAGAAACACAGGAGGTTCTCCCAGGGATGCAGAGACAGTTTTTGTTTCATTTCTGTCATTCCCGTCTTCTGTCGAAAGCAAACCTGGCTCACTCTTTTTGTGCCCTTTCTGTGCTCATTTTTCACTTGGATTTTACACTCAGAGGGCTGTTCACAGAAATGTTGCAGCCTCTTGAGGCCATTTAATTTATCACCTCCAAGGTTATGTGAAGTGGTGGCTTCCACCAGCAAGGAAAACCCTTCCTTCCTCCCCCTCCCTCCCAATACCTCTTGATGTTTGCATTCAGCAAAGTTCTGTAAATGTGAGCCTGAGCCCATGCCCTTCCTGGCATTGCTCTTCTGTCCCTGTTTTCTGTCTTCCAGGTGCACAGCATTCCCAGCTCCCACTGATTTCAGCACTGGGAAGGCTGGAACTGCAATTTTGTGGCGTCCCTGGGTGCTCAGGACCAGTGGTGCACCGTGGAAAGCCATTTTATTTTAAGATCTCATCTTTTTCATTTTTTAAGATCGTTGAAATTGCACTTAAGAATAAACAGAGAGGGATGCAAAATCTTTTATTGTTTTGGAAAACACATTCACTCTTCAAAAACAAATTGAAGGAAAGGGTGAAACCTGTTCTTTGACACTGGTTGGTGCCAACCTGGCCCTCATGCAGTGAAGGGTTGGCCCAGAGAACCAGGTGCTCCCACCAGGAATAGGAAAGGAGTGAGACCACAGCAGAACACACCTGGCACCAACCCTGCTGCTGGGATTTGGGATAACCCCCCCCAGATTTTAAATAAGTTCTTCAAAGGCTTTAAACACCACAAAAACCTTGGCCCTGTGCCCACCGAGGCCTCGATGGAAGATGTTCCTGTAGTTGTGGAGCAGCACAATCACCTCAGAGGGTACTTCCCTGCAAATAATGCAGGTTCCCACACTAAATTTACTCTGCAGTGATTAAAATTTCAAATGACTTCGCTGTCCCCCAGCCCCTGACCTGTTTCCTGTAAAATCTTGCAGGAATGCTTCCCGCCACCGTTCAACTGAACAATGGGAGGTTTTTCACATGGGAAATTTGTGATGAAAAAGGACAGGCTTGAGACAGGCAGTTTGCTACTGAATTACATTATATGGAAATACATAATATAATTTTACCTGAAGTAAAATGAGTCACTCTGATAACTGGTGAATTTTTTGCTACTTCTTTAGGTATTTATTATAATAGGATTGATCATGGCAAATTAATTTGCTGCTCTTGTGGATGTAATAATTAATTCAATAGGTATTCCATAGTCAATTTAACATGAACTAATGTCCACCTATTATAAAGTGCTCCTTTGAGCTGGGGAACATATTTAAATAAGTGGCCAACCATTAATTAATTCATTTAACATTCATTCTATTACTGTTAATCATGATAAGCCTCAGTGGTATTAATATTGATGGGGCACTTCCATTCTAATTGTGCTTTTCCTTCTCACCAGCTGGAGGTCTTGGAAGTACCTTGTTCTGGTACCCAAATATTTTGACCATTCCAAGTGGTCAGATACATTCTCTGGAGGAAAACAGGAACAAGGATATTGAGACTGAATTCAGTTGTTCCACCTTTCATGATTTTTGTCTACCTCAGACTCGGGTTATGAAGATGAGAAGATGTGCAAGAAGCAGTCACAGATCCTCTGATATCTCCCCTCTTTCATAATTCTCATTTCTATTTTAATTTTTTTCTCTAACCAAGATTTATTATCTTTTTTCCTCCCTAGTTTTCTGATTTCACTGAGGGTTTTGCAGGTTTTGCACAACAGCACATCACCACCTCAGTATTGTAACTGATTCTACAGGAAATAAAAGCAAATGGGGATTTAATTCTTCTTTTTCTTCATCTTTTCCAGCCAGCCAAGCACACCCCAAGTTCTGCATGCATGGCTACCTCTTCCCCATGCCCATTGCTGTGGGACCTTTCCCCCATCCCTCCTATGACACAACTGCAGGTGAGTTTCTTTCCCAGCAGCTCCTTTTCCAGGGGATCAGGCAGAGATTTGGGAGGTGTATCAGTGCTGTGGTTCTCCTGCTGTAAATTCACAGGGCCACGTGTGGCCAAGACCTTTGGAAAGCTCCTTCACAAACCAGTCCTGCTCGGCTGGCTGCCCCAAGCACACGCTGAGAGGTTCTCCCACGTTCTCTCTCCTCCAGCCCGGCCTGCCGGGATGGGCTGTGCTCCCTCCCACTGGGTGCTCAGCACCTACTCCTGTGAGCAAGGCAGGAGGATAAATCCATTCTTTCCCACCTCCTCACTCATTGGGAAGAGCTGAAGCCAGACAACCCAAACCCAGCCCAAGTGCTGACTCCAGTGATTCTGTCCCAGAATCTGGTTTCCCAGGATAGCTCAGGTGTTGACTTGTTGCAGGACAAAATAAACAAGCACAGGAAAATCGTTAAAGACCAAATTGTTAGAAAATCCACGTAAGTGACTGGCTTTTTTTTAAAGCACTGAACACCACGCAGTTGGAGAGCTCCCTTTCAACCGGGTCCCCTTTTATTTATGTTTCTCTATATTTTCTGAGTACTTTAATGAATCAGCTGCTGTTAGGAATTTTAATTTGCTAAATTGGTGGCAGCAGTAAGAATTAATTCAATGATCTTTTTTGAAATGAATTGATTTCTTTAAATAGTGTGCATCAGTCTGCCTTGCCTCCGGGGATGCAGGGCAGACGTTCTGCACAAACAAACATCTTGACCTTTTCCTTAGCCTTTAGTAGTACTTTTTCTAGTTTTATTTTATTATTTTTTTCTATGAGAAATTAATTAAAAAAAAAAAATACCGTCAGTAGGCGCATGTGAGGGAGAGCAGCTCGTTTCTTTGGCTGTGCTGTGCAGAATTCCTGCCCCGGGGCTCGCTCCTTGGTGTCGAATGGATACGAGGGACCTGTGGAGGGAGGAGGAGATGGTGCAGGACGTGCAGCAAACCCGGGGGATGAGCAGTGGGCTTGTTGCTGCTTGGGAGAGACGGGCACAGCGTCCGGAACGATCCTGCTGATGAACACACACACGCTATTTTTTCCGTCCTAAATAAAGGAGGCATCTGCCCCTGCCTGTCAGCCCCGGCTGTGGAACCCTCCCCACCTCCCGGATGTGTCCCCCGGGACAGTCCCGGGACCATCTCGGTATTCTCAGAGGTCTTTGATGGTTCTGTGAAGGTGCCGGGGAGGAGGGGGCTTGCGGGCTCTGCCTGTCCCCGTCACCTCTGGGGACGTGGGGGTGGCTCAGCCTCCACATTTTGGGCAGGGGGAGCCCCAGGCTCCTGCCCTGCCCCAATCCTCTGCAAAGCCCTCGAGGGGAGCAGCCGCTTGTGTCGTTGAGGCCCTTTTCTTTCCAACCAGCCCCTCCTCATTTGCAAGCGCTGACAAAACAGGAGGCTGTCCAAGGAGAGGGGTCCTCCAGCTATTACCTGCTCCAGAGATAATTCTGCCTTATCTGCATCCTCTTAGGCTCCCTGAGAGAAACGGGTGACGGGAGGTTAAACATGAAAATGAATTCTGTGGTTTTGGAGAGTTCAAGATACTTATCTCTCCCTAAGTGGCTCTCCTGACAAAATGGTTTCAAACGAGGAAAACGCATCTTCTCTGTATCATTTTTCTTTCAAGTGTGAATCATTTCAGCACTACCCACTTGCTTGTGCTTGGCTTAAATTGAACTGGAGCTTCTGGAAAACAGCTGGCAGGGCGAGATGTGGTGGTCCAAGGGACTGGATAAATCAGGGATGGGGAGCAGGGTATCAGAAGGTCTCTGCTGGAAGACCACTACCTTTGGATAAGGTTTATGGCAGTGTCTGCAAGATACTTGGCTTCTGGGAGACTAAAATTAGTGGGCTACATCCCATCTTGTTCCATCCCATCCACATCCTGGTGGGATGTGATGGACTAAGCTTGCTCAGCTCTGCCTGGGGTGGTTGTATGAAGTCATAGCCAAACTTCCAAATTCCTTGGATGGAGAGGCAGCTGCTCTCCTGCCCCATTCTCTTTTCCAGAGTCAAACAAGGTCATTAGTGGGGAAACTCATGAACTTCTGTTTTCCCTGAAGTCCTGCTAGCAAACACTGCTTTTATTTTAAACCAGGAGCCTGGCACCTTCCTGAAGCGTTAATTGAAGTGGAACAAAGCTGGGGTCTGAATCTACCTCTCCAAATTTTGCTGTTTTCTTTCCTTTCTTGCCAAGTTTTTCCAACCTCCCCCAGCACAGCTAAGAGTGGTGTCCTTTCCTCCCACTCCTTTTTTTTAATGCGCTTCCCTGGCAAACTTTCTCAACCCTTTGGCCTCATTCCAGTCCCATTCTGTAGGGCATGACATTCCCCCTGAACCCGTGGCTGTTCCAGGTGCCCTGGCAAAGCCGGAGCCTCAGCTCTGCCTGACACAGCAGCATCACAGGTTGTTGTTTTTACTGTTGCTAAAGCAGGAGTTAAACATGGCATCATTAAGAAAAAGATTTTCTGAGGTTGAAGAAAGCCTCTTTCCCTCTCCTTTCACTGACTTTGCTCCTGTTGCAGTGTACAGAGGTTTTTGGACGGCGTTCATCCTGCTGGCCGTGGCTGCTGGGCTCGTGGGGGGGCTCCTGCTGGTGTGTGGGGTCCCCTTCTCCAGCCCCCACTCCTACAAAGTTGGGGGAGGATTCCTGCTGCTCTCAGGTAAGGGGACATGGCTGGGGCAGGGTGGCTTTGGAATGGGGGCAGGTGGGGATGAAGTGCTGCCACGGGAGATGGGGCTCTGATGGGAGCAACAAATGATTTCCCTCTTCCACATTGGAATTAAACCCCTGGGAGCTCTGAGCAACCAGGTCCAGTGGAAGGTGTCCCTGTCCATGACCTTCATGGTCTTTAAGGCCCCTTCCAACCCAAACCACTCTGAGATTCCATGATTCTGTGCTCAGCTAGGCTTTAGCGAGACAGTCCTTAGTCCTAGCAAGGATGAGATTTTTGAAAATCACTTGAGTTTTACTATTCCTCTATGCAATCTTTTTATTTCAGTAAAGCCTGCAGATGTGTTAAGCCCGGGCAGCAACAGCCCCACTCAATTCCCCAAAGTCAGGCTTTACATTTGGGCTGCTCTTGCCTCTGCTGTTAGCTTTGATAGAGCTGGAAACCCACAGAGTGATGAAAGGCAAACCCCACGATCCAAAATGGGAGGGCTGGCTTAAGGAGACCTGAAAAGATGAAACGATGGCACTGCAGGAAAATGAATTAAAAATAGGCATTTATTCATTTTTCCCACTGCTGTTACCAATGATTCCACTGAATTATCACTTGGGCTTTTTCCTTTTCTGTATTTGAGAGGAATAACTGGCTTCAATAGTAGAAATGCTTGATTTATACCAGTGAGTTAAACTCAGAAAAAAGCTCTTTTATGACTCAAGCAGCCACAGGCTGGAGCTCAGTTGAGCTGCGCCAAGTGAAGAACTTGTAATGAAATCAGGCCTTTCTCTGAGAAGCCACAGCTTAATTGCAGATCCTTTACCAGCTCCTGCTTCCTCATATCTGTCATAAATCACATGAGACACTGTCTTTTCTCTCAGTTTATGGTTTAAGTGAGCCCAAACTTGGGGGGCCTGAAAACATTAATGAAAATATTTAACAAGGAAGGTTCTGACACTGACCCATGTCCCCAGTTGCCACACCTACACAACTTTCAAACTCCTCCAAGGATGGTCATTCTACCCTCGCTCTGGGCAGCCTGTGACAGAGATGGACAATGACTTCCACAAAGAAATTCCTGCTGATATCCAACCCGACCCTCCCCTGGCCCAGCCTGAGGCCGTTCCCTCTCCTCCTGTCCCTGTTCCTGGGAGCAGAGCCTGATCCCCCCCGGCTGTCCCCTCCTGTCAGGAGCTGTGCAGAGCCAGGAGGGCCCCCTGAGCCTCCTTCGCTCCAGGCTGAGCCCCTTCCCAGCTCCCCCAGCCACTCCTGGGGCTCCAGCCCCTTCCCAGCTCCGTTCCCTTCCCTGGACTCACTCCAGCCCCTCGATGTCCCTCTTGTCCCTGAGCTGCCCCCAGAACTGGGGGTGCCCCAGCAGTGCCAGCACAGGGGACAGCACTGCCCTGATCCCCCTGGACACCATTCCTGATCCAAGCCATGTGCCTTTGGCCTCTTGCCCACCTGGACACCCCTGGGTTCATGTCCAGTCCTTGGCACCAGCACCCCCAGGGCCTTTTCCACAGATTCCCAGGCATGCTTCCCCAAGCCTGCAGTTTTCCATGGGGTTGTTGTGATCCCATAATGGATAATAATCCAAGGGCTGTACCAGGGCAGGAAGCTTTCTCTTCCTATCTGTAGTCCAGGCTCTCAGGAGGCAGCAGATGTCCCTGAGGAGTGTGGCCAGGCGACACATTGGGCAGAAATATCACAGGAAAGGATGCCGAGTAATACTCAACTGTCTTCCTTTTTTTTCATTGCTTTTCCACTTTATTTGACTACTCCTTGATTAAAAGGCTGGGGCTTTGAATGTGACACTTTTTAGAAGAGCTGATTATGCATCACATAAACCTCTTGGCATTAGACAAAGATGCTGCTGTTAAAATTGAAGTTTGTATTAATGCAGCTTCAATCTGAGCAGCAATCATTGTTATTAAGTCATTCAGGGGAACGAGTTCAGCTGGAAGACACTTCCTACTATATTTTCCATTCAAATGATAGCAGAAGGATTCAGTGTGTTTTTCAGCAAAGTTTCCTTAGTGTTTCGACTGATCCTTTTATTCGGAGGGGCTTATCCTGATCTCAGACCTCTAGATCCTGCTTGGCCCTGGCTTCTGGATGGATTTGGGTTGCATCCCTCCATGGTTATTTTCTCGTTATCCCTTCTAAAAATATTTTGCATAATTGCACTAAGCAGTAGGAACAATGGATTTATCACAGCCTCAAGTCCCCAGCCATCCCTTTCCTTCGGATAGCGGGAAGTGCGGGGATGCTGCAGGAGAAAGCGCCTCTTCTCTTCTAATCATGGCCTGCGGGTCAGTGTTAATTAACCTCCCTTGCAGAAAGGATCTCTCCTTGAGGAAGTGTGAAAAAGCTGGCAATCTGCAGAGTGGGAATGTGGTCTGGCAGTCAGAACGGGAGATGGAGCACCAGGACTGTGGGATGTCCCAGCCCCGGAGGGAGGCCTTCACCAGCAGCTTTGTTCTGCCCACCAGCTCCGTACTTTTGGGAGAAGTCGTGGTTGTTCACTGCAAAATGACGTCACTTTTCCCACCAAAAGGCTCTAAAGACACTACTGAAGGAAATGCATTCCCAGACACTTATGGATGACCAGCCTGGCATGGTCCTGAGGGGGATTGTGTCCATCTGCCGCTGGGGGAATCCAGCGCTGAAGGGTGAAGATTGTTATGGCTCAACTGGATCCCTCTGGATTTCCCTCTGAGATGCCTTTTATTTACTGTACACTCCAGAGGGCAAATTTGACTGTGTCAGCTCCCATAACCAATGGACTGCTCTGGGAGGTGTTTCTGGGAGAGCCCTTCCAAAGCATTGGAGCCATTTCTCTGGATTTCCTCCACTGGATGACTCTGGTAAGAGACGGAGCCCATCTGACATTTGCTTGTGCTGCCTTTGCACAGTCACAGCCCCAGCTGAGCAGTTTTCCCTGCCAGCCTTCTCCCAAAAACACCTGGAATACATGAGCCAAGAGCCAGCGTGCTGCTTTCCTCCCAGCATTTGCCATCTTGGAATGAGCTTCAGTGCTTCCAAGGGGTGGTTAATTGTCACTACAATGTCACCGAGAGGACTGAGCTCTGTGCTGCAGCTTCTGGAAGCTCTTTGAGTTGCTGAGACAGCTTTGCTCGTGGTCCTTCATTTTTCCCACCTTGTGCTCCTCGGTTTTCCTTTGGGCATTTTAGAGACCAAACTTAGAAGTGCAGCACTGGCACAGGTTGCCCAAAGAGGCTGTGAATGCCCCATCCCTGGAAATGTTCCAGGCCAGGTTGGATGAGGCTTGGAGCAACCTGGGATGATGGGTCACATCCCTGCCCATGGTGGGACCAACCTGTTCTTCAGCATGACCCAACAGCATGGAGAAAAAAAAGCAGATTTCCCAGTCCTGGGAGTTAAAATGCTGGATTTTTTTCTCAGATTCTGCTTCCCAAATGGAGCAGCTCCACTTTGGCAGTCTCAGGCTCCCCACGTGCAGTGAAGGCTGACAGTTATGGAAGGGCAGCTGGAGGTCACCCTTCCATTTCGTCGTTATTAACATCCTTAAGAGGCAACGAGAGAGAGAGAACGAGTCAAAGTTCATTATTCTCCTAATTAGCAGATTACACAAAAGTTCAGTAGCTTCCCCAGAATAAGAGTTAAAGATTGAGTTCACTCACCTGTCCCCACAATTAGCAGCTATAAAGGTGTCACAAGGAAATAAAGTGAGAGAAAGGAAAAGCTCCTCTTCAATTTGCCCACACGGAAGACACAGCTCCGCTGGGAGAGGGGGATGGAGCTCCAGGCTCCCAGATCTGCTGCACACAAAGGAGACAGATTTAATACCCCTCTGCAATTTTCTAGCAATTAGCCCCTCCCCAGAAAATGCTGTTGACCTCATCAGCCTGGAGATGGAGTTTTGCAGTTAATTTTTCCCAGTACCATCCTAATGAACAGAGGTAAAGGGGAAGAAGGAGGCAAAGAAAGGGATCACTTGGGTAATTTTCCGGTGGAGAAATCTCAGGGATGCTGAGAGGAGCATGGGGATGAGGTTTGATGAAGTCCTCACTTATCCGAACCCAATATACATCCTGTGTCTCAGGGGTGGGTGTCAATGCCAGTGTCATGTTTAGGACAAAAAATGACATTTTTTCAGTTTTTCATTTTGCGGCCCAAAGCAGGGAGGAATCTGTGCCTCTACATCCAAAGCTGGCAGGAAACAAAGATGATTTTCTGCTGTGTCCAACATTAAACACCCCAGAAAGGAGGGAGTAAAGTGAAACCTGTTCAACAGGTGGAAAATCCCAAATACAACAGCTTTTTAAAATGCAAATGCCAAACACTTTGGTAATATGGGAGTGAAATATCCTGATTTTCTCATAATGAAGAGGCTGTTGATGGCTCTAAGTGTGACAAATTTTAGGCCGGTTCAGGTACATTTATGATTGCTCCGAACAAGCTTCTCTGGCTGAGCAGATTTCGGTGAGCTGCCCTTCTTGAGCTCCCACCATCCTTTGGCTGCACTTCTGATTTTCTCTTCCCACCGAGGACATGGTGTAAATCCCAGGGATTCTTCATCACTCAGCTGTAATTATTCCAGGGAAGAAGGCTGCTTGCTTTACATATTCTTGTCATTTGCCCAGAGTGTGAAAACAATCTTAATTTCGATGCCATGGCCATGCCATCACCTCCAGTACCTGTTTAATAATAAATCCTTCCATGCCAAGACCTGGAGCTTCTCCTGAGGCCAGAGGAGGGACCAATTCCCATTCCCTATCTCCTGAAGAAGTTGGGGATGGTGCCACCCACACATGGGACTTCCCACAGTAAGAACTGGAAGGTTTTGATCTGATTACTTCAGAAAATGAAACTTAGGCCGTCTAAATTGTCCTGGGAGAAATCAACACAGAATTCCTGGTTATTTAAAGCAAAATTCCGAAGTACTTTTCCACACTCGCGTTCTCTGTCCCACCGGGGCTGCGCTTTCATTTGCGTCTCTTACGGTAGGTATTATAAGTTAATGAAATAGAAATTGATCTTTAAAGGAGCACTTTTCAAGGTTCAGTTGTTATCTAATTAATTTAATTTTAAATTACATCAGTAATAAAGACTTAATTGCCTTCTTATCAATACATTGTATTTTGTAAAGGACATGCGACTATTTGAACACGCCATCTCTTTCTTATAGTAGAATAATTGGTATTTTAAGCATACAGCTATCATAGTAAGTGTAAAATATTTATTTGTGCACTTAATTTCAAGTGGTATCAAAACCTCAATGAACATGCAAATGTTCCAGCAGCTGCTGTTTAACTCCTTGCCTGCCTCTCCAGGAAAAACAAAGACTCCTCCACGTCAGGGAGAACGGCTGGAATATCAGTGTGGGGATATAAAGAATATTTGTATGGCTACACCAATTTTTGTTTAATAAGATCATATCTTTTTAGGGCATGGGAGGCAGTTCAGTAAATGTGACAGCTTAGGGTGGGGAACTGCAACTTCTATCTCATTCCTAGAGAGGACTTTGAAGCCTCTTACCTTCATGTGAGTCTTATTTTTTCTCTGAGATGTTTTTATAACCATTATAAACAGAATCACAGTAAAACATGGATGTGTTTTCTCTGACTGAAGATTCAGTAACCTCCCTGAGCAAATAAATCAATGTCAAGCTTTACCCCTTTCCTTTCCTTAGCACAAGACCTGGATTTTGGAGTGTATAAGCTGCCAGGAAAAATAATTAAATACACCACAACTACCTTTGATTTAAAAATGGCAAGGGGAGAAATTAAATCCTGCAGAATCCACAACACATCCACAGAACTGTGTGGTAACTTGTCAACTAAATTTATTTCGAGTGGTTCACTTCAACCATAAAAACAATATAAGCTGTGATGTATTTCTTTCCTATATGTGTGTGTGAGTACATCTGTATGTTATACAGCACCATTTAAAAATAGCAGCTTCTACCTGTGAAGTAGCAAGATCAGATATTTCTGAACTGCTTTCAGACCTGTCATCACACCACCACTATTTAGCTTTAATAGATGTTGAGTTTAAAATGCACCATAGAAATATATTTTTTTAATGATACATGGTAAATGAGATTTGGGCCATTCTAATTTTTGTCATCTGCTTCCAGCCTCATGGCATAAGCTGCTTATTATTCTTGTTATTATTCTGGTATTTAATAGCCCATCTAAGATTAATATCTCATGGTTGTGTGCCTTTCCCACCCTGTAATGTGTTGGCTCTGCTGGCTCTGGGGATGGCAGTGCCAGAATTTTGCCATCGGCAGGGTTTATCATGGCATCTTTGCATTCCTGGTGGGGTTTGGCTATGACACTGCTTGCACAGGTAGATACAGAAAAGGAAGAAGTAAGTTTTGGTGTCTCCTCATTAATATCTGAGAAATTAAAAGTGAAAAAGGTGGAGCATCCCACCTCCAAGAGAAGAATGCAGGTCCCTGCTGGGAACATCAGCCCTGCTCCGGTGGTTTCTCCATGACCTTATCCTGCTGAAGCAGATCCTTCAGAAGCGCTGGTGGTCAAAGCACAAGGTGTCAGAGGGCACGAGCTGATCCCTGTGGTGTGGGGCTCTCCCATGGCGAGTGGCCTCGGCTTCCACAGGGACCTGCAGAGCAACGTCAGGAGCAGCAGACCTGCAGCACAAAGCTTTGATGCAGAGCATGGCTGAGAAGCTGTTGCGATCTTTTCTCACCTTTATTCCTGCATTTCCCGCACAGGCAATAACTCGGTTTTGTCTCTCTTCCCAGGAGGTTTGTTTCTCCTGCTCGTGTTTCTCTTTGTGATGTGGAAGGAGTTTGCAGCTGACTTTCAGAAGTACATCCTCCTGGAGAGGAGCGAGAGGTGCCTGGATGATGTCTCCGTGCGCGTCTACTACGGCTGGTCCTTCATGTTCGCCGCCGCCGGGGTACCCCTGGTGCTACTCTCTGGACTCCTCTTCTTCCTGGTGGGCAGAGACATTATGGACTCCCTGCAGTAAGATGGGTGTGGATAAGGCTTTGAGAAAATTGCTGATGCTCCTTGTAAAGAAACACACCCCAGTTTTGAGGACTTGATCGTTTTTTGTAGCTCTGATTTGTCGGGGTAGGTCACACTCACTCTCGTGGGCATCCACAGAATCCCAGGATGGTTTGGGTTGGAAGGGACCTTAAAACCCATCCTGTTCCAACCCCTGCCATGGACAGGGACACCTTCCACTATCCCAGGTTGCTCCAAGCCCCATCCAACCTGGCCTTGGACACTCCCAGGGATGGGGCAGTCACAGCTTCTCTGGGCACCCTGTGCCAGGGCCTCCCCACCCTTACAGGCTGGAATTCTTACCCAGAATCCCATCCATCCCTGCCTTCTGTCAGTGGGAAGCCATTCCCTGTGTTGTGTCCCTCCATTCCTTGTCCCAAGTCCCTCTCCAGCTCTCCTGGAGCCCCCTGGAAGGGGCTCTGGGGTCATCCTGGAGCCATCTCCTCTCCAGGTGAACACCCCCAGCTCTCCCAGCCTGGCCCCAGAGCAGAGGTGTCTGACCACCGCCCATCCCAAACCAGCCCCAGCTGAACATCCAGCTCCAGCCTTTTTCCACTTTGGAGATATTTCAGCACATTGGTGGGGTTTGCACCGTTTTTTTCCGCAGCCCAAGGGAAAGCAGCTCTGTCAGCAGAGCGCCACATCCATATTCAGCAGAGCTGGAGTTTTACAGCATTCCCAGCATCCTGGTTTCTTGTAAAAGGAAATCGAATCTGGCTGCGACGGTGCAAGCAATAATGTCTATTTCTAAAAAGCAATTAAGGATGATTTTTTTTTCTTAGCCATCTCTAATTGACGTCAAAGGACAACCATTTTAATGGGATGTCGGGAAACATGAGAAACTTTTTTCTTCCTTAAAAGCCCTGATTCTGAAGATACAAATGTACCTGGGCCTAACCTAACTTTCAATAAGGAAATAAACCAATTTCTGTGGCTTGAAACATAACATGAATTAATTAGTATTTCTTTACAGCAATGCTTTACTCTGCATTTCATATTTTCCCTGGATGCACTTTTGTGGGGATTCCCAACCCAAAAACTGAGAGGTGTTCCTGGTTGAGGGAAAAGTAGGGATGACAATAGCATGATATCGTGGTATATTATATATTGGGTTGTGCCTATGTCCCATCAGTTCTTCAAGTGGCAATTTGTCACTCTAAATTTGTTTTGAATAATTTTTGTCATTACTCTGAAATGAATATTTTCCCTGGACACAGTCTGGGAAAGATTCTCAACCCAAAACCTGAATGATGGTGGGAGCTGGAGGAATGGGAGTGGGGACAATAGCATTGGTATTTTTTTGGCTTTGTTTTGGTCGGCCCTGTCAGGCAGCTCAGCTGGGACCTTGTATTCTACAGACACCTCACAAGATTCAAAAAGACAAATTAAATAACGTTTAAATACATTTAAATTCTTGCAGTCACACAGGTGATTGGCTGATGTGGCAGTGACCCTACGAAGAGCAATCACCTCCTAATTCTCCACCAAATTATCCAGGTACTGGAGGTGAAATAATTTGCCCTGAATATGCAGAGGTTCGTAAAGACACTTGAGAAATGACAAAGATCTGATCTTGTTGTGTTTTTCGGGCTGGAGCATGGTGCTTTGAAGTAGCTTGTTGGGTCCTTGCTTGCTGAGCTCATTTGCATAAATTTTAAATCAAACTTCTCAAAACGCGCCGTTCTCGTGGATGTCAGAGTTTGTGCTCAACTCCCATCTCCCGAGCTTTATGTCACACTATTGACTCAGTGCAGTTAATTAATAATGGAATGTAAATCTCTGCTAGGAAGCGCTGAAGATTGTTGGCAGTGTAAAAATGTTTGTTAATGCTCTTCCTAAAATATTATTCAAGTCTGGTGTTTCTTTCCTTTCGGAGCAAGTTCTAATTATTCTTTTACAAGATTCATGGCATACACAGAGTGAGAAATTGTAATTCCCCCATGTAAAGATTTGTTCTTTCATATGGGTAACAGGCTTGGGCTACAGTTCTTAAGCAATATCCACACTGTTTTCCCTTGATAGAAATTTTGTTTGAATAGAATTGGGATGTGCAGGTAAAAACCATGTTTTTTTTCCCAGTGAATGGATGTTTCATGACATTCCCAAATACACAGAGATTTTAATGTTTTATTTGGCCATTCTAAACTGATTTTCTTTCCCTCATTCTCCATAGGTTATGCCTGCTCCCCATCAGTTCTTCAAGGGGTAATTTCTCACAATAAATTCCCTTTGAATAATTTTTGTCATTTAATTATCTATTCAATGTGGAGATGAACACTTATGGTCACAAAGAATAGAAGTGTATAATCCAGGAGCAGAAGAGGTCAAGATTTACAGTCACTTGCCTTTCACTGATCCCATAAAACAATCCAAGCATGCAGAAATGATGATCCCATAAGAGACACCAGGGCAGAAGAATGAGAATGCAGCAAGAAATCCATCAGACTTATTGATATCCGTGAAGCTGAGGATCCCCGAAGTTGTGAATATAGAAGTGAGTTTTATATTATAGAATGAAATATTTATTAACTTTCTCCATCTGTTCTTTAAAAAATTTAGTTTAATGTCATCAAGGCATTTATGGAATACATTTAACTTAATCATGCATTCATGCCTTAGGGAGTAAAGCATCCCTGGAGACTTGTTCTTTCTGGATCAGCTCTAGAACAAGCAATAGTTTAAAATTCCATCATTCTTTGGAAAGAAACCACATGACGTTGAATCATTCTTGAACAGAGGGTGTTTTATTTTAAATATCTGGTATTGCGCACATCCAATTGTTGTCTGATATTGAGCTTTTGGGTAACCTCATCAAATCCCGGGATCTCCCACAGGTTTGGAAAAGCTTTCAATATTAGATATATACCTAACAGTCACAACAGTAAGAAAGAATGAAATTGTAGAGTTGCATAATTAAAGCAATTAACTCCTTCATTGAAATTCCATGTTTATTGCCAGCACAGGGCCAAACACATAATTTTGCTGGATTAAAGAGTCCAATTCCTTTGCTCTCAAGTTTCTCGTGGCAAGTATAACTCAAGCAGACAAAATTTGCTGTGAGAGTCATCATTTCCGTAGGAGAAATTTCAAAAAAGGGAACTCATGGGTTCAGTGGTAGAGTTGGAAATTGCAGAAACCACGTTCGCTTTCATCTGTTGAATGTGAAGTTTGATGAAAGGATATTATAGAGTAGTGACAAGGACCTAATTCTGATCCAAGTTTTGTCATTATAAATCATGAGTAATTCCGAAGGCTGCAGCAGACCCTTATCACTGCTAAACATCTGTAAGTCAGATCAGAACCGGGACTAATAAATACATTCAAAATGCATAATTAAAACAGTGATTTCACATCACTCTGATGAATTTTAGTCAAGGATTTCTTCAAGGATGCTTTTCTCACATTAGCATTTGATGTTAGTAAGCAATGAATAATTCCATTTTTTCTTTCCAACATCTGGGACACTTCCTGCTTTATTTGCTACTTACTGAGCACTCTGCAGGAAATATTAATGAATCCTGGGTGTTGAAACACGGGCCCTGTGGATCGTGCTCAGGAGGCAGCCTTATGTAGGAGAGGAGAGGTGTCTTGAGATTAAGAGCTTGATTTTGGTGAAAGATATTGGGAGATTTGCCAAACCTGAGGGAGATACAGGGATTTGGGGAGGTCACCCAAAAGTCCCTGCAGTAACTTCTTTCATGCCGTGGAGCTCTTCCCTCACACCTAACAGAAAACAACTAATGATAAAAGTCTTTCCCCTTGGCCAGGTCAGCTCTTTTTGCAGTGATTCTGAAAGCCAACACCCAAGCATGCCCCGAGGCTGGGAAGGTGCTGGTGCTGGGTCCACCTCACCCAAGGAGAGATGGCCCAGGGGGCCAGCACACCCTGAGAGCATCACTGCCCTGCCCAGCAGCTTCCTCACATCTCCAGAGGCCTGGAGGCTTTTCTCTTTCTTGGGAAATGGTGAGGTTCTGTGTTTGGAGAGCTCTGCTGGCCCTTCACAGCAACCTGTGGAGGAAACTTGAGCTGAGCACCAGGAGAGCTTCCAAAGGAGGAATTAAATGTCCTTCTTTATTAGTGTGAAGTGACTTTGACAGTTCAGCATTGGGGGGGTGAAAACACCCTCTGCCATGGAAAACAGGTAAATTGGAACTTGCCCAACTTCATTCCAGCTGGATGTGGAACAGTGCCTCTGGGATTAACTACAAACCTTTCCACTTTTTCTATATTTTTTTCCAGAAAAATTCATCTTCTCTGTCCAGGTCACATTTTGACCTTGGTCAGACGCATTCCTTTGTGGCTCCCGTAACCATGCAGAACCAGGTTACGAGAACCAGGTTCCAGGTTATGCAGAACCAGGTGCAGAACCAGGGTCCCCACTGGAGCTGCTCCCCTAAGGCCCCTGCACGATCCAGGCACTGCTGGTGATCCCTCGTCCCCACAGTGCCCCCAAAACCCAATGGAAAAGGGAATGCCGGGGCGTTCCATCCCTGTGCAAGATGCCCACTGCCCCTTTCCTGCAGCAGCCCCCATCCTGCTGGCTCAGCACCTCCTGAGGTGCCCCTTGTCCCTCAGACAGTGCCGGGGAGAGGCTGGGGGGAGAGGGCACAGGTGTGGTGCAGCAAACGAAGGCACAAACCAAATTAAAATAAATGGGGAGAGGGGAGCGGGCTCCACGCTCGGAGCACGGGGCTCTGCGCTGCGGCAGGATTAAGCCGTATCAGGCAGAGTCCCCCTTACAAGAGTGCACAGCACCTCAATCCCAGAATCAATAAGCTGTACATGCTGCAGCACAAAGAGCTCTTATCTGCAGTACCACTTTGAATTTAGTGAATTTATTTAATCCCTGATGCCTGCAGAGCATCAGTCCTGTCTTCTGGGTTAATTTATTTATTCCGGTGATGTATTTTTAGTCTTTCAAGTCCTTGACATTTGAGAAGCAGATTTCACCCCCCCCCCCCCCCCCCCCCCTGTTTCCTAAAAAACATCTGAATTGGAAAAAAATTATTTACAGAAAAGTATTTTTTTCCTAATTCATTCCCCACTTTTCCTTTTGGGAGCCAAGAGGAATACAATATCAATACTAATAACCATAAATGGAATGGATTGGGAAAGGCTTCTTTTCCCCCTGCTTGGCAGAACCTGTTTCTAAATCAATGCTGGACATTCACTGATCTTCTCTCTTCCTTCTCATCTTTTCTTTTTTTCCTACAAGTACTCCCTCCTCCTCTTTAAATTAAAAAAAAAATCATCTATTTTTGAGATATAGCCAAGATTCGGTGCTGCATTTAGTTTGAAAATTGTCAGGAGAGCAGGTGATACTCTTATCTCCTGGTGATATTTCCAGGTGGATCAGATGAACCCTTGCCTCAACCCTAAAGAATCAGCGGGTTAAAGAGCCACACTACTGTTAAAAAAAATACCAAAGGGAAAAATAGTCTGGCAGGTACTAAACATTTGGTTATGGAAAAGGAGATTCAAACTTTATAAACTTCAGGATCTGCAAAGAAAGAAAACCTGGCCTTGGCTGAGTCAAGGATGGCTCCAGGAAAGCTGGAAAAATTAAAAATAAAATAGCATGAAAGGCAATTATTTGAGAAACGGAGGGTTTATTCTATATTCCTATCCATTATCCAACGTTTCCTCGTGTTTATACTAAGAGAATCAAGAAACACCATGAAGAAAGAGCCTCTCCTGGAGCAGGGACTGCAGAAATATGTTACATGTCCTCAAAAATAACTCTACGAAGTCACAGAACTTAATTGCTTTTCCATTTTAGATTTAATTTTTTTTTTTTGTATTTTCTTCTATTTAAATACCAGTCCATGGGAGAAGATGTTCAGCAAACCATCAGTGATCAAATAACATTGGCTGAACTGGTTGATTCAAGATTTCAATATTAATTAAATCTCATTGGTTACAAGATGGAATAATTGCAGTGCACAGTGAACAAATGTGGCTTGTTCTGAAAGAGAGGCATCAACTTTTGGGCATCCCTGCCCCCCCAAAAAGAAGGGAAATGTAACAATTTAAACAAATCAGCCTCAAAATTGGTCCTGCTGGATGTTGAGGTGGAGATTTTGCATCAGCCCCCCTGAAATGCAGGCAGAGGTTTTGCCTCTCAGATCACAAGCAAGGTCATTAAATAATTAGCTCCAAAATCCAGCCATTAATCAAATTTATCGCAAGGCTTTTACATCACATCCCCAAAATAAGCTCGGGGGGGTTGTACCAGCTGCCCTGTGGGGATGGGCATCCTCAGCCCCTTGCTCCTGGTGTTCCCAGGCTTTTTTGCTGGCATTATTACCTCTAAAGGAAATCCTGGGAGAGTGCTGGGAGAGTGAATGAGTTCTAAAGGCACTAAAAAATATTTTGGTCCCTCTGAAGGTCGGATAATTTCATCTGCATCTTCAAGATGGTGCTGATGAAGGCTGGAAGCATCTTAGAGATGTTCTCAAAGTGGTTTTCCCTTTAATTTTGCTCTGCAAGTCAAGATCCCGTCCCTGTTTTCCCACCTGCCTTGTGAAACCCCCGTTATCCAAACCCAAACACAGGCACACGCTCTCCACACATTAAATATCTGTAAAATAACTGGTGTTCTCTGAGGAGAGACTCTTCCTGTGCCACAAACACTTCAAAGGCTTCAAAGCAGAGGTGCCTGCAGCGAGGGCTGAAGCTGAGAGCAGAAGTGCCCGTTTCAGCTGACACCAGAGGTTTCAGGCTCTTAGGGCATAAAGCATTTTTCACTCTGTTTAAATTAATTT
>WAAG01008713.1:180967-224820 GCA_013390105.1 Tichodroma muraria | reverse complement strand
TTTTTTAAAGTGGAAAATGCCGTTTTGAGATTAAACCTGCCTTTAAGTAGATATTTTAAAATGAAAATACCTGCAGTGTTTAAGGAGGGACTGCAGAGACCTTCTGTTTGCAGCCATCTTAGAGGGATGTTTTTCCTTTTTCTTGCTGTGCTGTTGCTCAAAGGATGTTCCAGCTCCAGGGCGAGCAGCAGCTCCAGGCTTTCCTTCTGCTGTCCCTTCTCAGAGTTAATGCATTGGTTCTGCAGGCAAAAAAAGAGACATTTTTAGTATTCCAGAAGCCAAAAGGCTGTCTGCTGGATGGAGGGATTTGCTGTACATCCCAGGCAGGAGATGAAAATCCAGTTTTATACTGGGAATGCAGCACCCTGTGCCCAGCACCTCTTGCACTCCTGCCCAGGGAAGGGTGACAGAGAGAGGACATTCTGTTTTTATTTTTTTTTTGATTTTTTTTCCAAATGAAAATGCCGAAAGAGTGGAAATACCTTGGTTTTGATAGTCGTGGCAAGGCAATCTCTTAAATTTTTGAATTTATTTATTTAGCTGCTCACTCCAAGGTAGCCCCTACACTCTCAATACTTCAGCAAAGAACACACCAGGTTTGGGGGCATTTTCTGCCTGGTGCTTGCTGGTGTTTTCAGGATTGTTACAGGAATGTGAGTGGGGTTTGGATGCTTTGTAGTGGGACAAAGATCTCTGTAGGATACATGGCTGCTCTAGGAGCTCAGCCAGGGCAGAGGATTCCCTGGACTAGCCAAAAGTAGCTCTTAAAAGATGGAGATGGTCTACGCCATCTCATTAATTTAAAATAAAAATGTATCTCATACGTACATACATATATACATACATATATACATATAATAAATATAAATATACTGCTTTAAATAAAAATACAGTCAGTAATGCAATAAGGAGAATAATTAAAATGTTGTGGGAATGAGTGCGTACGTGCAAGAACCTCCTTGACCCAGTCCAGGGCTGCATTCCATGATACCCAGCGCAGGGAAACAGGGATTTCAGCCCAGCTTTACTGCTTTTCCCCACCTGCCCAGCACCACATTTCCTCTGATTCCCTGTGCCCTTCTTTTAGGCCCAGCCCCTGGTTAGGGAAAATCCCTGGAGTCATGGCCACATTGATTTAATCAATTGAGAGCGCCCGGGCTCTGTTCAGAACCTCAGCTCCACTCCCAGGCCAAGCTAATCAGAGCCAAAGATAACAGCAGAAGGAATGAAAAGATTTCTTCCCTAGGACTCCAAAGTGCCTTTGGAAAAGGGACATTATGACAATGTGTTTTCTCTCCGTTGCCCTGGATTTGCCAGCGGGTGCCCAGCGCAGCCTCCGAGGGTCCCCCTGCATCAGCTGGGCTGCAAGGAGGCTGCTGGGGCTACAGTAGGAGCAGCCAGGCTGCCATGGGTTTGGGATTTTATGCACCAAATTTTATTATTTTTTATCCAGCTCTATTGTTGAAAATCACAGCTGGATCTCCAGCAAAGACAGTGACTGAAATTAGCAGCAAAAACACAAAACCTCATGGTTTAGGGGACTTTGTTCTTTACTTTAACAAAACTTGAGCATTTCCCAGTGTGTGATGATGACATTATCCATTACAAATGGATATTCAGGATAAACGGACCCATAAAATTAGGGGAAAACAGGGCTGCTGCAGCTAGCCTTGATAACACCCTGAATAATTCACCCTCTCTCAGCAGCTCCTCAGCCAAGAGCCACTGACCCCCCCAAAGGGTCCCTGTTTCCACCCCATTAACAAGTGAGGCACAGATGGGTTTGGTCTTTTAAAATCAAATCAGAATAAAGTATCTCCTTTAGCTCCCTCCTTGCTGAGGTGTCCTGAGATCTATTCCAAGTTCGGGCCAAAAATAACTCATCATCTTGGAGCTGCCTAGTGCTGCTCCATTTTGGTTTGAGCCAGGAGGGCACGGGCTCAGCTCAGCCTTCTGCAGTCGCTGTTTTGGAGCGAGGAAATACACAAGGAATTCTCAGAGAATACAGAATTCCATACAGTCATGGAATCATTTAGTTTGGGAAAACCCTCTAAGATCATTGTGACCAACCGTCCCCCAGCACTGCCAAGGCCACCACAACCCCACGTCCCCAAAAGCCACATCTACATGGATTTCAAACCCTTCCAGGGGTGGGAACTCCAGCACTTCCCCAGGCACTTTCAAAGCTTCTCCCTACATCTTCTAGACACAACCAAAGCGAGCTGAGAAGGGGTAATTTGGCCATCGCTTCTCCATGGGCATGGAAGGGGTGGGGAGCTGCCCCTAGGATGGGGAGTTTGGGAGCAGCCTGAGTGGAAACAGATCTTGTGCTTTTCTTTACCTGAATATGCTTCTGCCCTAAATGAAATGCAGGAGTAAAACTCAGGGCAAAAGCTGAATCACTCTCGCTTAATTTAGCGGTGAAATCACAGGCAAGGCACTACAGTACCTGCTGAAGGGTGCAGTGATTTCTAATTATGGATTATGCAGCTAATCAGTACCAATCAACATTTTATGATCTTGACTTAATATTTAATATAATGTTAATTATAATTGCTTTTGCCACAAACTGTGTCAAATCCTAGGCGTGATTTCCCCTCCCGGCGTTCCTCGCGGCGCTGGGTGGGCTCTGGGATGGGGGCTGAGCATCCCTTCCCAAAATCCCACCCAGCAGCACAGACCCACCTCCCTGCTCGCCTTCCTGCTCCCTCTGCCTTGAGTTGTGATGCTAATTAAGTGCTGCTGGTGAGTCTCAGCGTTATTAGAATGGAATTTTTATCTCACACAAGTACCTTCCAGCTACAAACAGGGGAAGTTCATTTAATTAAAAATAATTTTAGTGTAAGTTAATGTGAACACAGTTCAATTACTCTGAAATATGTTTAATTTTTTTTTCCTTTTCTTCTTTCAAAGTCTACCAAGAGGCTGGAGAAAAATCCCCCAAAAACTCAAACTAACATCAGATAATCCTGATGATGCATTCAGGCCATTTCTATGTATTTAGACAGTGGCCGAAATGTCATTACAAACAGGAGCAGAAATGTGTAACAATGGCAAAGTCACATTCACGGCACAGTTCCTGTGATTGTTTGTTGAGCATTCTCAGGGTTTCTGTCCTTAAGTGCCTTTGTGCCTTTTCAAAGTGCTTTTGCCAGCTCTCACCTGATGCCTGTGCATGACAACTCCAAAGTCCTCAGCTCTGCTGTGCACAAACCACCCGGGACCATCTTCACAGGCCTGGTGGTTTTTGATCTAATTTAAACTTCATTTTAAAAAAGAAACCCAAAAAAAGTAAAACCAAAGGAAATCCAGAAAGTTTAAGGGTATAATTACCACTCAGGCAATTTTTTAATATCCTAAATGCTCTGCGTGAATATCAGCAGGATGCTGCTGGCCCACACACCTTATTTAATTCACCTGCATATTCCCCAAATACATTTCCAGCTGGACTTGGGATCTGGTCCCCCACTTCATCTGTCCTGGGGTCTCCCCGGAGCATGAGCTGGGGTTTCCTCTTGCAATTAATAATTTATTGACTTCTGCTTAAACCCAGGCTTGTTTGATGCCTCTTTTGGCTTTCACAGCATTCAGTGAAGCTACAGCCCAGTGTCACCAGCTGGAGCTGCTGGTTTTACCCCTTCAGCACTACCAGGGGCTGCTCAGGAAGGAGTCCTGGGAATCAACAGGAATGGGGACAAAAGGGGACATGAGCACGAGCTATTTTGGGGCTGCAGCCCCCCAAAATCAGCTGCTGGGATGTTTCATCCAAACCCCCAAAGCTGACACATGCTGGTGGGGTTCAGCACTGACCAAGAAGTTCTTGGAAGTTTTTGTTGAATCTTTATGGCAGAAAAGCCTCTGGAAGAAAATCTGTCTTTAAAAAATCAAATAAAATAAGGAAAACAAGTAACCTGAGGCTGGTTCCTGCAGAGACAGACACTCCTTGGGCACCAGCTGCAGCCCAATGGCTCTGGTGAGTGAAATCCTTCCTCTCCAGCCTTCTCAAAGCCTTTCACACGAATTTGACCTCCCTGATTTGGGGAAACAAAGCACCAGATAGGAGAGAAGGTCCTTAGAGTTAATAACAAAGCCCATTGACTTTCAAATGCAATCTTGTCAGGTTTTTTTTATACAAATCTGCTGTGTTGCATCTTGTTTTCTTTATCTCAGCACCCATTAACTTCAGGGAATATTTACATAAGGGAAATTATTCCACCCCCAGAAACACATGGAAACTCCTCCCTTCGGGGTACTTTAACATCACTTAGGTGTTGATGGGAAGTGATTATCCCACCATAACACCTCTGGTGCCACTACAGCAAGTGAAGTCCTTCCATCCATTAAAGATTCCATAGTCTCTTCTTTCATGTGAAGTTACATGGGAAATCCTGTTCCCAGGAAAGATTAATTAAAACCTGTAATTCTGGTATGAGCTGAAGGAGGGGGAGGTCAGGCAGGAATTTCTCCCATGCACAGCCTCTTACTCTTTACTTTAATAAGAATTAAGTTCCCAGAAGGACTCAGAAGCCCAGCCCAACTCCTCCTTAGGCAAAGGGATATTTATCAAAACCCAATTCTTCTGCCTGTACAGCAGAGACAAAATATCCTTGTAAAACCCTGTTCAAGACCTGGAGCCCAGCTGGGACAGGTCAAGGGGATGGCATGTTTATAATGCCGTGGGTAACAATTCCTGAGACTGAGTGGACAATTTAGGGAGAGGGAGGTCTTTCCTCCCTTGAGGAGTAGAACCTAAGAGTACCCAAACCTGGCCTTCCCTGCTCATTGAGGGGGATTGGACTGGATGACCTTCAAAAGGTCCCTTCCACCTCAAACCATTCCACAATTTTGCATTCCCAGAATGAATATTTAAAGGCAAATGGAGTGATGATCCCACCTTTCCAACCCTGTCAAGAGAAGCCCTACACAGAGAGAGCTGGAGGAAGGGGCTTTATCTGAGCATAAAGGGGTTCATCTGTCTGAAGTTAGGCAATTAGCAGAGAGGGCTAATGAACCTCATAGACAAACAGCTGAGCATCCCTTCTAACACCTCCTCCCTCAAAAGCTGCTGTGAGGAAGGTGGGCTCTGAGACCACCACCATGTGGGAGCTGTTTCACTGGGAGGGATCACATTTTTTATTTATTTCTGCAGCATGAGAAATGAAGGGGAAGGTTATAACAAACTCAGGAATATCTCCACACGCAGCCCCTTGTGCATGTATTTAATAAAAAAATAGAGGCATTGGAGGAGACCACCAAGCTCCAAGCTCAGTTTTTGCCACCTTCCCTGTGTGCTGGTGGTGAGGGAATGTGCAGTGCCTGTGATAAAGGCAGCGGTGGGGTAGAACCATCAGTGCTACCTAAAAGCAAATGAAACTGGCATAAATAATTGTGCTGTAGAAAGCCTTTCTGTTGCACCTTGCCTATCACTGACAATTTACATATCTTAGGAAAACCTTTGTCAGCTTCTGTCATTTCTGCACTATTATGTGCCTTTCTGGATAATTACCAGTTAATGTGAAAAAGCAGATGGAAAAAACCTTGAAATTTCTGATAGAGAATCCTCAAACCTCTCCCCTTATCTGTGCACAGCAGCTTCCTGATTTCAAAAGAAGTTTGAAAACCTTTGTTAAAAATGTCCCTGATTCCCAGTTTGAATGAACCAAATGACATTCAGCTAAAATTATTCAGCTTTTTCCACAATTAAATTCCATTATCGTGAACTGCCTAAGTAAAATGGAAGGTCTCTTAACTAATGTGTCGGTTGTTTGCTTGTATTTTTCGTGGTGTGTATTGTATAAAGCTGTGTGAAGTAGAAGCAGGATAAACAATAACTGTAATTTTGCATCAATGAGTGGGGCATTTTTAGACCCTTTATTATGGGAACACACCAGGGTTGGTGGGTTTTCTCTCTTCTTTATTTTCCCCCTTCTTTTTAAATTTTTTTTTCTTCCTGCTATTTTCTTTATTCCTTTTCCTGAAAAACCCACTGAGGCTGATTGGATATTTCACCAAACTTAAGGAGCAGCGTTAGGTTGGTTTTTAGCATCAGGACTGATTTTTTTTATGCAGCCCCTGCATACCATGAGAGCTCAGCATTGAGCAAGCACACACTTCTCCTGTCCCTCTAATGAAGAGGCAATCTAACAGTACACAGGGGAAATAATTTCATTTATAAAACACCATTTCCACATGCAGGGGAATTGTCCTCATGTTGTCTCAGCTGGTTTTCCCCCATTCTTCTGCAAGACTTAAAATTAGGCTGCCCATGAGAAAGGCAGAAAAGTTAATCACAGAATCCTAGAGTGGGTTGGGTTGGAAGGAACTAAAATATCATCTCATTCCAGCAGGGAACACTTCCACTAGACCAGGTTGCTCCAAGCATGGTTTTCTCCTATGCAGGATGGGGTAAAGCAAAAATAACTTCTAAGGCCAAGGAGCAGCTGAGCCTGCTGTGCTGCCCAGCTCTGAGCTCCACAGGGAAGTTATTTCAGTGAGCTTCCAGTCAAAAAAAGGGAGAAACTTTCTGAACACTGATAACAGGGATTTATGGGGGAATTTTCTGTACAAAATGCTTATAACAGGTTTAATTTTGCTCTGCAAAGACGAGCCTCATTCAAGGTCTGTGGGTAACATCCCCCTGCTGACGTGCTCTGCAATCACAGAATCATCATTTAATTTTGATAAGGCCCTTAAAATCCTCGATTCTGCTCAGCAGGGTCTTTCCAAGCACTGAAGGCTTCAGGCCCTTTGGGCAAACGCACCTTTGCTGAACCATCCATGCCCTGGGAGCTCAAACCCAGCTGGAGGATGAGCAGGAGGCTTGGGAGAGGACAGAGAAGAGCAAGAAGTCAACCTGGCACTGCAAGGGCACTGGGCAGGGTAAGAGATGGGACAGTGAGGAGCAATAAGGACAGTCATGTTCCTGCTCTCCCAGGAGAACAAGGAACACTCCCTGCAGCACAGGCAGGTCTGCAGTCCCACCAATCCCACTGCAGAGGGGTCACTCCTTTGCTTTGATGAATGGAAAAGCACCCAAACTTTACATGAGGGTGTTTGGTTTTGTTACACCACCCTCATGTAAACCCCATTTCCCTTCAGCTGCTTTAACAAAGCCAACAATAGCTCACTAGTTTTGGGTGATCTGTTCTGAAAGCAGAGATTTACCAGCGGATACCTCGCGGTTCCTCACTGGAGTCTGGGACCTGCTCAGTTGAAGCTGTGAGTGCCCATGTTACGGAAAAAGAATTCCTTTAGACATGGAGAGAATGAAAGCAAGGTCCTGTTGGTGTGATGGGAGCTGAAGGATCTGGGTATCAGGATGCTGTATCAGAGCTGCACACACCATGCAGCTTTGCTCCGTGGTTGCCCCGCTGGTTGGTGTTGATGGTGCTTCTCTTCCTCTCTGGCATTTAACACCCACATCCCCAGAGAATGACATTTCAGAGCCTGATTAAAGTCTCTGTCTTTCATGGCAGAGAAAGTTTGTTCTTCAAAGTAAGGAGATAAAAAAAAAATGCTGTTGCAAACAGTGCTGAAAACCAGATGAATAAAAACAACCAAAAAAGGGTTTAATTCCATTATTTTCAATTAGCTCTTTAATTTGATTTAAGTCATTTGCACTTGTTGCTTGTTTTACATCTCTTATTGTCCAGCATTTTATTTCACACATCTAACAGTATTAAATCAAACTGTTTTCTGGTCTTTGCCTTCTTTTGAAGCCTCTTGAAAATCGAAGGCAGAATTAAAAAAACAGATATTAAAAACAAACTTTCATCTCTCTGCAGGTTATTTGTAATCAGACCTTCCTCATCAAGGGCTCGTTTCATATGTGTTTGGGATCTGGGAATTATTAAAAATGCCAATCCATCTTGTGAAAAATACTGCCCAGGCTTCAGTGTTTTGAAACTGCAGCATCATGTGTGAATTCAGCAGCAGCAGTGGAGACTTGGTGCTCCTGGCTGTAGATACTCACACACAGCAAAGGCTCAGTAAGTCTACACAGGATCCTACTTCATGTTGCAAACTCCTGTTTATTGACCCTTGGTTCTGAATGGCTGGCGGTTTTAATAGTAAATTATAAAACAATTTATTATTAAAGGAGCAGTGTTACTTCCCCATTGCAAATTAACAAATCTCAATGTGCATTTTGGAGAAGCCCACCAAAGTCCCACAACTGAGTTAGTTTCTCATCTCAACTTGCTGGTAACCAGCAAGTTGTGCCCAGGAAGAGCTTGGTAAATATCCAGGTCAACATCTCAGCAGATTCTTAAAAAAATAAATAGCTATGTCTGATGCCAGTTACCACTTAGACCTTTTATTTCCTTCAGATCCTCTTTTGCCATGAATTTTTGCCATCTTTCCTCATATATCCTACTCACTTTTCTTCATTATCTCATGCCTACATGAAAATGCACATTTTGTAGGTTGTAGAAAGGAATCCTGCTAAAGAAGTGAATGTAGGAGAGTTAAGCCAAGCTGAGAATTTCCTGAATGAAAGTTTATGAAATTTAATTATAAAGGTCTCTTTTCCAGAGGCCCCTTCTTACCTTTTCTCTCCATTCCACTACACCAAGAGAAAGCCTCAGCAGCCGAATCAGGTCACATGTGGATTGTCCTACACCACGTTCCAAGGCATTTCCACTGCTATTAGGACTGATTTTGAAAACATCAGATAATCTGGATGGAGAGCACTGGTGGAAGAGCTGCACCTGCAGAAGCCGTTCCGCCTTCTACCATCAGATTGCACAAAATATGATGCCTATACCATCAGATTGTACAAAAATGCCCACAAAAATATTTAAATACTTCAAGTTTTCACCACGTTGACACATCCATAGTGGAAGGTAGAATGAGGAAAGCTGGTTATGAACTGCCCCTGGACAAGCATAGCAGGCTGCTGAGTGGAGAACAGCAATTCCTCTTCCTTGGCAAATCAACACTGGGATTCACGTCTTGAGAATAAGAAAGTTTCCAGTGGGGTGTTAAAATTTTCCAGGTTTAAAAATTGAATCGTGGAGTCAATTCTCTGTCACAAGGTGGAGGCCCATCCTCGCTGGGCTTGTAGGCAGGGCGGGGCTGGAGCAGGTAAGGCATGAGCTCTCTCTTTGATGGAGACATCCCAAAATTGTAGGTTCAGCCCCCGGGAGCAGGCAGAGGAGGTGCTTTTCTCCTGTGTGTGTCTCTCAGGAGGAGCTGTCCAACGGGAGGGTGGACATCCCTGAGCAAAGGAGAAACCTTTCAAAGAGGAGCCACCTTTATCTCAAAGGCAGCATTCCCTCTTTGATCTCCCGATGAATCACGCTGTCTTTGTGCTCCTCAACTCCTCCTTGAACAGCACCTTTCTCCAAATAGGAAAAGCGTGAATAGATGTAAGGCTTGGGTGTTTTAAGAATCACTTTTCCCTTCCGAGAGCAAAACTCTGTGTTTCACATGGTGGGAAGGAACCCTCACGTGCCCACCTCCAGACCTTGTAATTCTTCCAGATCCTGCAGCTGAATTTTTGCAGGTGTTTTTTCCCATGATGGGAGGAACTGAACCCATCAGAGGATGGGAAGAATGCGTGTGCTGTCACAGTGGGTTTGCCAAAGTTAATTCCACCACGAGCAACACATTGGCATCACCTTCCTCCAAGACATCCCCAGTCCTTCTGTTTCATTACTGCTCCATCCATAAAAGGGCCCAGATTAAAAGCATGGCCTGTTGTTTGATGAACCAGGAATCCATACATCCTGTAATTTTCCTTCCTTCATCCTCCTTCCCTGAATTTCCCTGTCATATTCAGTAAAGTCTCTTTTATTGAACATCTGTTTGGTGCATAGCAAGCTTATTCAAACTCGGCAGGAAAGCACCTTTACTCCAAAATAAATTAAAACAATGTATGTGCCTCTGGCCAATAGATCATTGGATGGGAGTCATGAATGTACATTTGTGGATATTTGATGGGAAGTTTATCATTTAAACGATGAAAATACAGTACTTCAACATATGGATCATTCTGAGCTACTTTCTTTCTTTTCCAGTTGAAGAATCATTGTGCATTTGGAAGAATTAGACAAAATTAAGAATTTAAACTGGTCTGCTTGTAAAAGCTATTACTAAAGAGTGGAAATGCAAAAGCAAATGCAGGGGTGGAGTCTGAGATATACATGGATTAAACTGGTTTAGTTTTAGGTGGTGCAAACAAAGAGCAAAACATAATAAATTAGAAAAGTGGGAATTAATAAGTGAATTAAAGACTTAAAATAGAAATTAAACTACACAAAACCCCTCTGCAAGGATGGTAGTGACCAAATAAAGCTGGGAACTCAACATTTTTGTCTTCTCTGCTGTTTTATCCTGATTAACATGGGTCCAACGTGGTGGTCTGCAGTATACCTTTCCTACAGCTCTGAAATTATTTTTTCCTCTTTTCATACAATATCTATGATAATTCCAATAATGAGAAATGTTTTCTGCCCTGGAGAGTTGTGCTAGCAGGGGAGTTCTTCCCATGCTCTCAAAACCGTATCCTAATTCCTGATGCAATTGAGCAGCAGAAAACTCTTAACACAATTATCAGGAAATAAAATCAAGAATGTTGAACTCCAAAAGGAGCCTTGGAGTAATCAAGGCATTCAAGATGATGCTGCAGTTTGATTTCCAGCTATTAAGACACCTTTTGGTATTTGACAGTGTGAAAAAGATTTCCACATCTGGCCAGTTCATGCCACTGTGCATCGTGACCTTGACACACCAAACCCATACTACAAAATGAGTTTTAAAGCAGACACAACTAAAATTCCCCTGAGACTGCAATGTATTTTCTTGCCTGAATTTTCTGCTGTCCACACTGTACAGACATTGAATCCAGACTGAAACTGTTCAATAAAACATATTTTCTTCTCAGAATTAGTTTGCCAACATTTCTCACAAAAAAATGAGATTTCTGGACTACATTTTGCAGCTACATTTAAACCAGAAATTATCGCCTTGTGTTCAATTAGTGAACTCAGTCCATTTAAGAAACAAGAGCATGTGTAGTAAAGTATATATATATATATATATACTTATATATAAAAGTGTAAGTTCAACTACTGCCATGGAAAGAGAGGTCACAGTACAACAGGCTCAAAAAAATCACACAGGAATGGATCTTCTAATGACAAAAACCCATAGCAGAAACAGAAGTGGAAAACAGACTGTATTGCATTTCTCTACTTAATGTGCAATAAGGCCTAAAAGACAGTCTGTCAAGTAAGATTTTTGCTATTTTTATACACCTACTTCAGCCCAGTTGCCCCTCTCCACGGGTTGTCCAGTCCAGCAGGACAGGGTGCCCACGGCTGTGGGAAGACGAGCTGGGAAGGCCCATTACTTCCATCCAGGTGGAGATTTCAATGCCTCCTGTGGGTTTCTTTGCAGTAAAATGGGAGTTTTTACTGCCAAAGCAGTACAACCTCAGGCCACATTTCATTAATATTTCACTGCAGATTTGTGCTTGGCCCTGGGACCATGGAAAGCTGCCTCTCTGGCAGGATTTTTCCGTGGGGTTTGTTGTCAGAGGCACGGAAAAGCTACTACCAGTCTTTTAAAGAAGACCTTGCCTGAGAGTCTGTAATCACTTGTCAGAGCAATCTCACCTCTGAGGGGCAGACACTTAACAATCTATTATGTCCTAATTAAGTTTGGCCGTGTTTACACTGCTTGATGATGATGATGCATAAAGATTAATTTAACTTTCCAGCTCTGCTGCCAGAGCGTACTGCCACAGAACCCCATTAAAAATGGAAATAACAACGAAGTCTCCAATTATTTTATATCACCTTAAGTCTACCAGAATTCATCATTTTATGTGCTTCTACTCTAATTTATTGGTTTATCATCTATTGAGGTAGTAGCAGTTATCAAATCATCAAAATTCATTCTATATATGTTTCAAATATGGTGGTATCATTTGCTACAGAGAAACAACCCTCCAGAACACCTTATTTACAGTTTGTCAATTTAAGGAGGCCAAAGAAAGCAATTTAATTGCTTTTGAATAAAAAATCTTACAGAGCCACAACTAAAATTGGGTTCCTCTGACTGTCATTGGAGTTTAGAATTAAACAAGCCTGAGCTCTTCAGTGTGACCCTGATGAAATTAAGTGCAATCAGGATGAAGGCAGAACCACGATTACACAGATTGAGCTTTACACTTTGATTTTCTTGAAATATTGATTAGGGATGTGAATATGAATTAAAGATCTTGTCTCTGTTTCAACAGAAGACTGAAATTTGCAATGAGATCTTGAGCACATTCATTTTCCCTTCACTTTGACAGGTTCTGGAGTTTGCAAGTCGTGCATTGGGTCACTTGTTCACCCAGGAGCTGTGGCCAGAAGAGGTGATGGTCACATCATGCTGCCAGGGGCTCCTGACGGAAGAAGTGCTGTTCCAGAGGAATCTTTCAGCCTGGAGCACCAAAAGTTCACCTTGCTGCAATGACACAGCTGGGAAGATGTTATTTGTGTTTGAATTTCCTGGATAGTGAAAGAAACTTCTCATGGTAGAGGCTGTCTCCTCCTCCCATGGGATCTGGAGCTCTTTCTGTTTGTGGTCTGGGACATCTTGTCAAGGTCTGGCAGGGCTTAGCTTGAAAGCCCTGGAAGTCAGGGAAGGATCCCAACAGGAGCAAGATTTTCTCCCTTGTATCCAGTTGCCTAAAGTTGCCTGAAGCACCTTCAAAATTCCTTGAGATAAAGAGGCACTGCCAAGTCTGGTACCACAGTCCTGTCACCTTAGTGATAGTGATGAACATTCCCAGGAGGCATGGTCACCAAAGCTGTGCCAAACCTTCAGAGGGGTTAAATCAAGGACAAGACTCCTTAGGAATAAAGAGCATGATTAAATCATTAATTTTATTTCTCGGTGGTTATTCCCTTCCACTCTCATCCTCCACGTGACAGCACTTGTGCTTCCTCTTCCTGTGACTTCCTACACATCATTCATGGGCTGCTTCACTTATTTTTACTGAGTTGCCCCCTTTTTTTTAGCCCTGCAATGCCAGCAGGAGATTTCAGATCAGGTCAGGTTATTTAACAAGCAAACATCCTAACAAACAGCCCGTGTTTCCACACATCCTCTCTGGTTTATGGGGTCATGCACAGCAGTACATGGCCAATAAACCTTTTGACCATTTGTCACAGGTTTTATGAGCTGATGCTTGGCCAGCTCAGATGCACCTCCCCAGGGCCAATGGCTCTGGAGAGCCACAGGCATCTTTTATTCAACATGGGCAGCACCCAGCACCTCACCACAAGCTGGAAACCATGGAAGGCACCTCTTTTTACCCAATCCTTGTTTTTTTTCCCCAATAAGACAAAGTCTTGGCTGCCCATTGAGTGTGAGAAGGCACCAAGAGCTGGGGGGCCACAGAATGGGAACCTGCCTGATCCCAAGCTCCTGTAGCACCTCTGGGTAAATATTGGTGGGATCATGCCAGCCCATATCTGTTTGCACCCTCCTACAAGGGGTGGGCTCATGGCACCCCATCTGTGCCCAGAGATTACAACCAGGACCTGTCCCTACACAACAAGCGGGGCAGTGGAGGAAGTATGAAATACCATCCCTGCTATGCGCAGTGGGAAATAAATCCAAGGTGAAATAGTAAATCTCCAAGGAGTTACAGAAATCCAGATAGATACCCCGGTGGAGGCCCATTTATTGTGAAGCACTACAAGGTTTTTCTCTTATCTCTAATTTTATAGATCTGTGCAACTGCAGCAGTCCTTGGATAGGGCACATATTTGAAAATACTATAAATTTCACCTCCTATTTATTTCAGATTCATTGGCACTCTCTGTCTTTACTATCTCCTGGTATTTTATGCCTCAGTACTTGGAGAAAAAAATGCTTTGTTTGCACTAGATGTAATATGGAAACTCTCTCTGACATTTAAACTTTAGTATCAGTTTGCCTACAGTGTTAATATCACTGAAACTGCTTATATGGATTAAATTGCCTACAGTATATAATGCCAAAATATGAACACAGCACATTTACTGATTTAAGCCCTTGAAAGAATTATTACCATTAAAATATTTAAGGTCACCTTTACAAACGCAATAAATCAGGAGGATGTCAAACAGAGAACGTTTAAAGCTCCCGGTCTGGAGTAGCCCTGTGGGAAAATGATGGTTGATTCATGGTTGTGTGCAGAGAGGGAGTTTGGGTTTTGTCACACCCTTTTGGGGGACAGCCCTGGGGCTCACACCTTTTTGGGGTACAACCTGGGGGCTCACACTCCTCTGGGTGTGGAGGACCAAGGGGGCACAGCTGTTCTCACCCAAATTCTGCCCCCGTTGCATCAGCTCCCAGCCCGGTTCCACCAGCTCTGAAGGTCTCACACAGGAGGAAAGAGCAGCAAACCCTCATTTCTGTCATTAAAGCCAGACACAGCAGCCCGTGTGCCCTCGGGAGGCAGAACTGATGAGTAAGAAGATGCCATTTTCATGCAGTCACTTTTCTGCACAGAACAGCCTATTCATGCTACGGGTCCAGTTCTGCAAAAAACCCTTATTGAGGTCAACACAATTTACTGATAATTGAAGTCGGAGTAAAGTTTTGCTTCAGTGGGAACTGGCAAATCAAGCCTATCAGACAATTCTTTAAAAAAAAAATTAAAAAAAAATCATCCTTCATTGTGCTTTCATCTTAAATATTAGGATTCAGCAAATTTCCCGAGAACAACCACTGTGTAAAACTTTAATCTTCTGAGAATGGATTGGGACTGTAATTGCAAAACCCAACATCCTCTCCTCCTGTACCGCATTCCCTCTCTCCAAATGTCAGCATTTACTAGCAAGTTATAAATGGGGGATAAATTTACATGTGGTTATTACTCATACTTTCATTTGTTTCCAGGTGACTGTTTTTAATGTTTAGTGCAAACCCCTTATCTACAATGGCCCATCATAATTTACAGCATGAGGAGATAGACTAATGTTCATCACCACTGCCTGGGAAAAGTACTGGAGGATGGATAAAATCCTGCTGAAGTGGGATGGTTTTCCCAAAGGATCTTTCAGAGAAAGCTGAGATTATTTCTGCTGGTGATTAGAAGACACTTGATTTAGTAAAATGCTCTTAAATGAAGGCAACCTGGTGCTTCCTCCCAAACTTGGGACTTTTTAAAAGCACATTGTTTTCTGCATCCTCAAAGGGACTGATTTGGGGAGCACTGAGTCCATCGAGTTCCCACTCCCTGTTCTCAGAAACTCTGACTGCACCCGGGGCAACAAAACAACAACACTTGTGCCTTTCTTTCCAGTTTTCTCACAGAAAGAGCCTGAATTTCCTAAAAATACCCCCACTACTAACCCTAAAGAAACGCTGCTGTCACGGGCCAAGAACGAGCAGCTCCCAAGCCTGAGCAGATGCTTTGCCGCAGGAGGAGAAACGGAGCCTGACCCTGGACTTTGGACTGCTCTATCCGTGAGATTTAACAGTTGGATAACACATTTGATAATTGAGCGTGTTAATATTTTGCAAGAGAGACTGACAAGCAGATTGTTGTCAAATCAAGGCTCCGTCAGGCTGCAGATATTGAAGTTGGCAGAGCCCAGTAATTTACGGCTTTCTCCTTCAGCTTCTCATAATTTACTTCCCAGCCACTGAAGGGAAACCTGCAGCCAAAGAAAATTGATGGACTCATCATGCAGACATGACACTCCTGAAACCTCAAATTGCTATTTTATACACATGGTGCAAAGAGGAATGATCAATGGGAGCTGGAAACTCCTCATTTACAGGAATTCTGGAGAAGCCGCACCGGACCTTTCTGCCCTCCTACTTTCCTGGGACTTACTGGTATATTCCAAATAATTTCCATTTAGTATTTTCCTCTACCCAGTGACCTAATAACAGTGAAACCACTGACTTTAAGCTATTAGTTTATATTGGTACAGGGTCTTAGGCCCAAGTGGGTGATATTTTGCTAAAAGCAAGACCCAAAGTCACTCCAGCTTAGCCCAACTCCTGCTGACTGTGTGATCTCACCAAATAGAACAACCCAGCTGCTCAAGGTTACCTTTTCAAGCATGAGCTTGAAAACATTTTGAGCTTTTCAAGCTCAGGTTTATGGTTTTTTTTAAAGTTATGCCTTGACAAAGTTTTTGGGTGTTTCTCATTGCACATCATGACCCCTGATTGGCCTCCATCAGCCATATATAAATGACAGTAATTTCCTTTCCAGTGCCATAATGCACACCTGCAATCGTGGGAACACAAAGTTTAAAAATTCCTCCATTCCTTCCAGAGAAAATAGAAAATCAAGAATTGTTTGTATAAATAAAACCACAGAGGTTTTCAGGTATAAAATGGGATTAAAATGGGACATAACAGCAGCTACTGAAAACAGGACAAGGCTGATGTTTCCCAACTGAATGAAGTCAATTTTTGAAGGCGTTATGTGCACGCTATTTTAGAATCCGTGTGCCCAAATTCATCATTATTGTCTGCAGATTTATCTGAGTAGAAACCTACCTCAGGCTCCAGAGTGAGACTTGGTGTTGTAACTGGGAAGGAATCAAGGCTGGTGCAAAAGCAGCCAAGCTCTTCCACTTTTCTGAAAAAAAGCCACTTTTCTGAAAATGCAGAATCACTGCCAGTCTGACCTCACAACCTTGTACCTGCTGTATGTTGTAAAAACAAAAGGAGGAGTTTGGAAATAACACAAACACACTTGGAAATAACAGATATTTAACCCCTATTTCACCAAGCAGATTTCATTTTACTGTATTGGTCCACACCAACAGCCAAACTGAATCTGGATAACTCAAACTTGTAACAATGCACATTTAAAACATATTTTTAACCATCATAGAATGGCTCTGCATAACTCCCAAAATCACACCACGTTTATAAACATTATCCTGGATTTTTGCAGTGTTTTAAATGGAATAAAATATGCTTCCTTTTTTCTTAAAAAAAAAAAAAAAGCTCAGAGATCAGCTGAGGTGAACCTACTTGAAAAACATGGTAAGCTTCAAATCAAATACCGCAGGTCTGAGAAATCCATTAACTGTTCACATCTAAACCTCAGCCTTCCACGCCTCACCCTATAATGCACATTGATGTCAATTTTTGTCTTATTTACCCCCTGCTAATAGCTGGGCTCAGTTCCAAGAAACTTAAGACAATTGTGGAGAGATGCAGATCTAACATTCTTCAAGTTGACAGCCAATAGTTCTGAGCATTTAATTCCCGAGACGGAAGAATCTCCAAATCCTGCTTTTGTAATTCACCCGGGAAAACACATCAGAGCCAAACTGTGTCTGTGCAGCCTGAGTAAAAATGTTATTATTTGATCCAAGTTCTATCTTTCTTGGCAGGTTTGTAGGGATTGATCCTGGCTGACTGGGGTATTTTAATAGGAAGCTGAGCACTAAACTTCTGATGAATTATCATTGTGCTGTAACCATCAGCATCTGTCCTCAGCACAGCTGAGGTAAGGTCCATCCCTTTACCCTCGTTAAAGTTTAAGCAGCTCTGCCAGATTCCACCAGGCTTGGCATTCGTGACATGACTAATGACTCCTCTAAACTTGGAGTCAAAAGCTTCCAGTGGGAAATGCTTCATCTTTATGTATCTGCCCCCGAGCAGAAGCGGAGGGAGAAATAAATAAATAAATATCATTATTCCATTTGCTCAGGTTGGAAATTTAAGAAGCTAAACACAAATCTGAAGGCTGGACAATGTTTCTGCATAGATTTGATATTATAACCATAAAAGGGTTTATGCTTAAAGCAGAAAACATGAAGGGTCAAGGACCTCCCTCCTCCCTTTAAGGAGAAAACACCGATGAACAGCCCCGAAACATTTGCTCTGATACTCAGGGCCCGGTGCAAAAGCACAGCCTGGAGCTGGGCTTCAGTTGGTGGAGATCAGGTTGGTTTGCCTGAACCTCACATGGTCCTTCTGCTCATCCTGCTTCTCCCCTGATCTGTCCAGTCCTCATGTAGCTCTTGAGCCACCTATTCTGGTTCAATGCGATTTAAATGGAATTATTTATCTTTCTTCCCCAGGCTGAGTAGACCTATGAGTACCTAAACATTGTGGAAAACACCACTACATTATTTGCCTTTTCATTCTTTACCCTATTTTTAAGCAATATTGACTTTAAACCGATTTGCAAATCTCCCTGTGTTTATGCCTCCAGGCTATGCTGAAGTCCCAGATTTTTTTTCCCTCTGTGATACAACTAAAACATGCCCTTCTCTGTTCATCCATCAGCAAACCATCAGCATTTTGTGTCTCCACAGAACCCCTCTGGACCCCCAGATGCCACCCAGGCCCATCTGCTGCTCACAGCCAGAGCAGGTTGCTGAGGACCTGGTCCTGTCAAGCTCTGAACTTTTCTACCTCACCCAGTTCAGTGTTGGGCTGCCAATAGTTTTAAGAAACTTATGTTCCCCATTCATCCAAATAATCCTACACATGTAGGAAGAGTGACTTGGTTCTTCTTTAAACCCAGCTGCAGATTTTTCCTTCCTTGGCACTGCCACAGAATGATTTGATGTGGGTCAAATTTTTGATGTGTAGGCAATTAATATTTTGCTTGGTATTTTCTCGTACAACGCTAATTGCATCCCAGTCTTTCATCCTGGATTGGAGTGTGCTGTGATGAAGCACTTGCACAGATCCATCCCAGGCCACAGCTAAAACATCCACCAGTGGTCATACAGAAGAATAATCACCCCATTTTGCAAGTGAGTCATTAACTGCTGACACAGCTTTTCATCCAAATCCTGGGATTCTGGGACACTCCATATGGAGCAGCTGGAGACTTTGACTGGCATTTGCCTTATTTCAGTGTCATGAGCTGTACTAATTTTATGTGCTTTGCTCCTTGTACAATTCAGTATCCAGAGAGATTGGACAGGGTTTTTTTCCTGTGTTTATGCAGGTCCACCCTTGTCTGGAACATCTGTGCAGTGCTGTTCTCATGTTTACCAACGCAGAGGTTTAGTGTCTCCTGGAGGAGCCCCAAACTCCAGCTTCCATTCCTATCCTACTGTAAAAATAAACTACCTGGAAAATTTACTTAAGTTAGGTAAAGATTCTCCTATGAAATATTCTGGAGCCTACAAAATGCTTTGCTTTTACTGGAAACAAATGTTTTGTTTTGCCTTATAATGAAATCAAACCTTTGGTCTGGGGCAGAAGAAAATCAGGATAAATCCTTTCTAGAGCAGAATATGCCCCATCGTGTTTATCCATGAGAAACTCGCCCTTTGCATGAGACCTTGTCTTCAACAGCTCCTGACTCCTGCTGACTGCACAGCTTGGAAAAGGGTGTACAAAAAATTAATATATTGTTGAAAAGCCGCCAGCTGGATGCCTTGCCCACCTCTGGGAATCCCTTCCTTTGATGAAAAATAAATATTTACAGTTAAATAAAACCTTGAATGATTTTGGAATGATTCTTTCAAACAGCAGTGCTACTGTACAGCGTGAAAGGACTCAAAAAACCCCAGCAGGTTCATTTTTTAACTTCAAAGTTTGATGGATACACTCTAAATCCAAGATAAAGTACATTTAGGCCAAAAGGTTTGAAAGGCGATCTCTGATTTTAGTGTGGTTCTCCATCATCAGTTCATAAAAATGCTTGGCAAGGTGTTCAGTATCTGTGAGTCTGTTCCTTTCCAGGTAACTTTGTGGAGCTGATCTTGTTCCCTGGAAAGTCATAAGGGAATTGGGCACTGCCTTTACTGCAAATTTTGGAGAGAAAGGACTGAAAGTTTCAACCAGAGCAAATCAGCCCTGTTCTGTTAAAGTCAGCATTTGGAGTCTGTTCATGGCTATTTGGGATTTATCAAATAAACTCTTCAATTCCTTAAGAAATGCCAGGGCTTCAGAACTAAAAGAAAATAAACCTGATTTCTGCTGAAAAACAGCATTTGCCAAAATAAATTCTCAAATCCAGTATTGCAAGGTGCAAAGGTATTTAAATACCATCAATTAGGCCTTGACTTATGTTATACCACAGAGAATATCAGCCATCCAATTGATATCTCAATTTAACAAAATACACTGTTGAATGAGTGGTTAAATTTGTCCTTCAGCTCTAGGTATGATGGCACAAAAATCAAGAAGATTAACTTCTCCATAAACATCTCGTTTAAGATCTTAAACCCCTCAATAAACTTGACAATAATGAATAGCTTTTGTTGTCTTTCAGTAGCTCATGAGACACAAAAGAACCAATACATATCCCAAGCCCTCTGTGCTGAGTGAATGAGCAGGATGTCCCTTGGTATTGGTGACAGTGACTCAAGGAATCAGATGCCCCATAAGAACTGCCATATCTACTATTTGCCCCCAAATCAGCTGTATCAGGGCTATATTTTTATGGAACTTGCTGACCACAGTACTTTTTTGGTGGTTGGGCACCTGTTCCCATCAAAAAAAAATTTGGTTCTACCAGGTCTTGATTAAAATTAAGACAGTTTTTCTCTCTCAGAACATAATTGGTAAAACTGAAAGTATTTCTTGCTGTAATACGCAGGCTGCCCCTCCTTATCTCAGGGTAGTGTATTCTCCTAGCAGAATCATCATTAAATAAAGCTTGGAGATAAACCATGAAGAAAAGGTCAAATTTCAGTTCCTGGACATTTGGATGACTTACCCATTTCTTACACCTGAGTTAAGTGGCGGAGATTTTATAGAGGTGGTTCCTGAACAGCATTTATGGATCTCTGAAAGGCCATCAGACTTGCAGCTTGGTGGGTGTGTAGATTGTGAATTAATTGCCAGTTTGAAGAATTTATAGAGCTCCTGCCCAAGAAGAGAACCAGACTGTGGGAATGATGGGTATTTATGGTTGTAGGGACCTCCAGCAGAACTGGAGTACATACATACCAGGAATGCTGACCAAAGGGATGAGGTCCTGGTTTGGGTCTCTCTTCACTCCTAAGATCAGGGAATTTGTGCGTCTCTGTTGGACACTTCAGACACTTGGGTGTTTAGGGTGTTGGAGGCCATCACCCCAAATACAGTGTCCATCATCCTGGTGATACCACCCAGATGTAGTTCTGCGTACCATGGAGCATCTCATTATTTAATGACATTTGTTGCATACTTTCCATGGAATGTGAAAACAACGCTCTGTCAACACTTGATCTGGGATGAGGACAGCACAGCAATCTTGGATCAGCTCTGATGTTCCACTTGTGTACCTGTGGCAGGGGACAATGTGGGTGGGCATGGCTTTGTCCTCACCCTCACACTTGTCACACCTCGCTGCCACCCTCAGGCTGGACAAGGGACAGGGATCAACTCACCACCAACACCACCTGGCAGCAGAATAACAAATATTAAGTGGTTTCAGCTGGTATTTTTCAGCTGAAGGAGTGAAAGGAGAGAGCTGACCACTGACTTGTTATGTCAACATGTCAGGACAGCAGTGTCTGTCCAGGGCAGAGCCCTGCAGGTGACAAACAGCTTCCCTGGTAAACACCAGCTGGGAATCTCATCCACAACGCTCATGGTTTAGGTTTCTTTACATCCATCCTTACATGCTGGCAGTTTAAGCCCTCAGGGTTTTCCTGTAGTTTTTTCTCCTCAGGTTCAAGCAACCAGATTATACACATGTAAACTAATTTAAAATTCCCATTCAGGTTAGTATGTATTGCATTGTATACATGTATGTACAATGTGTAATATAAATGTGTGTGCGCTGGAGACAAAAGCAACTTGCAAAATCAGCGTGGAGTTCAATGGTCTCTTGCACACAAAAAAAGAAATTTCCTGAAACAACACATCTGAAATACCCTTACAGATGTTTCTCCGCATTACCAAAAAAAACCTGTCCCCTGAGCTAAAATGAAAATTGATTTTAAAAAAAAAAAGCTGAAGGATATGAGTGGATCATCATAATTGGATCAACATGCTCCAAAAGCTTCAGGCTACTTCAACTTCATTTCTTAGCTGACAGCTTTCTTTTGGAATTCTTCAAACCAAACACAAATGGTTTGATTGCAATATGTGAAACATTTGACCATCATATCCTTGACAGTCAATCTGCTGCAGGGGAGATTTGATAACTGTTGTCAAATTCATAACAGCCAGTCTAATCCAGAGAACCAACAAAAAAACACAGGAGCTGCTTCCACAAAGCCAGAGATGATATTAATGTAAAATGACACCACTTACAGGGAAAATATAGGAAAAGGCTGTATTGGGTCTTTTCCAAATAATGTTGCAACCACATGAACTGATCTAACTGGTTCTTAACTGGTAAATACAAATTAGAGCTGTTTAAAATCCACTTGGTTTTCAGTTCAAGTGTCACGTGAGAAATGAAAGCAGCAAGATCAAGCCCCTCAAACTGAGCCTGCGCTAATTTATGGACAGCATCGTCTGGGGAGATTAGGGCTGAATTGTTCCTCCCCAAAAAAAGAGGCGTTGCAGGGTAGGTGTCAGGGAAATTGGCAAATTTCCACATCTTCCAGCATTAAATGGATGAAAAAGGAATGGGAAAACCACCATAAAAAGAAAAAAAAAGGTAACAGAATAAAACCTAATGGTACCTTCTCTGTTTATTTCTATGCCAGGCAAAAGTGAAAACTGCAGCACTAATTGGCAGAAAGGAATTGAAGGATATCATGGATGAACTAATTACTGGATGTCAATATTGTATTAAACATCAAGTCAGCGGAGTTTTAATAAGTACAAGCTTTCTAAAGTTGAAGCTGAAAGATCTTTATCAAAATTTTATGGAGGATTTAATTCACAGTCCTGGATTTTAGGAGAAAATATCCTTGATGCTCACTGTAGCTATGCAGGGTTAGGGAGGATGACGAGTCAGGAGCTCATCTTCAGCAAGCAAAGATTAATTTTAACAGCAAACCCCTTTTTCCTGACAGATCTCAAGCTCTCAGTCTCCGTCAGAGCCAGTTTTAGGGAGGTGATAACTGTCAAACAAATCCCTCTCTGCAGGGAGGTTTCCAACATTTGACTTTCCCAACACCGCCAAGACGTGGGATTGATCCCATTCTCCAGGACAGTGACTGAGCTTCCAAGCCTTGCCTTGCATTTTGCTCCTTTCCTCTTTTCCATACCCACAATAAACACATTTACTCCAGAGTTTTCCTTTGCACAATTATCCCTCGGCAGTGGTTTGGGGTTTTTTCACTATTCTTTTATCTGTTTCTGTCTCAGAAAACTCAGGAAGCAAAAGGGATAAAGTTTAACGACTGTTCACAGTTCAGTGTCCTGCAAAATTAGAGAAACATCTGGAAGTTGTTTTTGCTTTGGTATGACTTTTGACTGACTAAATGATCTCATCTGCAGAGCTAGGCAGGCTGGTGGAGGATGGAGAGCAAGAGCTGCTCCCTCCTACCTGAAATGCACCACAAATCACATTCCAAGAGCTTTTCTAGCTCCTTAAATCCTTGGGATTCTTTTCTACCATTTTGGAACTGCCTTCATTAAACAGCTATAAAAGTAAATTAAGTGAAAGCAATAACATCTGATTAGAGCCTAGAAAAAAAATCAATTGCTCAGCATGAACAACTAAGTAATAGCAAAATATTCCAAACACTTCCAAAAGAGGAGTTTTAGCATAAAAATCTTTGCTCATGGGAAAAAGAGCTGTTATGTGAGCTGGAATTTGAACAACTGGGATTAATAAATCTGCATTCTTTAATTCCTTCTCTAGCTCTAACAGTCAAGAATTTTCATTTCTAATAGGAAAGTGACGTAGTGCAACATTACCCAGTTTGTTTCTCCTCATCCCATTTTTTGGGATGTCACCTGAGAGGAGGGGATGTATTTCCTGTTGGAGTTGTGCAGGTGCTGGGCACACCCAGCAGGACAAACCTGCAGAGGATCCGGCATCGTGGCCGGACTTTTACGGATGGAAGTTTGGGAATGACAAACGTAAATATAACTAAATTGTAACATTCTTCGGGAATTTCAATCAAGAATATCACCCAGGATAAAGGAAGGTAAGGAAAAAGCACTATAAAAACTGTTTTTGTGGGGAAACCTGCATATAATTTACTTTAGAAAGTAGTATTTATATACTATTTATGTATATAAAATATATATAAAATATTTACAGTTATTTCTTCAAGTATCACTTAAAACCAGAAAAATTTGGACTGAAATATTAAGCATTTGGGGATACTTTTATGACACTACTATTTTTGATGCGATAGTACTGAGTAATAATTTTATTTAGGGAGTAAAAATATTTGTGGGAGGAGCCAATTTTTTTCTTATACCACTGAGCCAGGAGGTGATCCAAGTCTTATATTTCCATAATCCACCTTCGTCTGCTCTCCTGGATATATTTGCCCTCTTTTCCAATACTCCTGTTAGCAAGACAACCTTCCCTCTCTGTCGGATTCCCTCTCTCCTTGCTCAAGTTACCATGGAATCAAAACAGCACTTACAGGCTTGTCTGCACGTGCTGGAAATCGATTTGATGGCCATTGCAGGAGACACTTTTTCAGGTGGAATAACTTGGGAATTCTACCTGGACCCACAGAGACAACAGAATTACTCTGCTGCACCAGTTATTCTTCCCAGATGGCACTGGAAAGGACGCTGGGCTGTTTCTGTTGGGGAAAGGAACTTTTTTACTAAGCAAATGTGATGGCTGTGTGAGGAGCCCCAGTTTGGGCCATGTGCAGCACACATTGTCCCAGCACCTGGAAGCTGTTAGTGCTTGGGAGCACGGTGTGGATGGAGACTCCAGGGAGCAGCTGCAGCATGGCTGGGATTGCCCAAGGAACGAGGATCAGTTTCCTGATAAACAGAGAGCACCAAAGGCTACCTGGAGGAAACCTCAAAGTCAGGAGAGCAAATAAAAAGCAGAGATTGTTTTCCCTTGGAAAACTTCCTGAGGGAAGGTGCCATAGCTGGGTGAGCTTGGCCTTTGGAACAACAGAAATGGTGCATTTGGGTGGGTTCAGCCTTTGCAGGCTTGGGCTGTAGATGAAGCAGCTCATTTGCATTTCAAAGCTGGCCTATATTCTGCTGATTGAGAGTAAATAATGCACCATAAATATGCATTCCCTGCTCCGAGGTAGCAGCACATGACAGCAAGAGAGCTTTTCTGTAATAGCTTCGACAGCTCGGGGTGGTTTTCCCCTGGTTTGTCAGGGGACATCCCAGTACCCAGCCAGATGTGAGAGCACCTGCCTGGAGCAGCCAGATGTGTCAGGTGGCAGCAGGGACAGCTGCTGGGCACCACCAACATCTGCATGCAGGTAGAACTTAGAATTATTGAGGTTGAAAAGACCTCCAAAGTCATCAAATCCAGCCTCCAGTGAATCCCACCACGGCCACTAAACCTCATCAGGAAGTTGTGCCTCATGAAGTCCACTCATTTTTTGGGCACCTCCAGGGACAGGCACTCCACTACTGCCCTGGATAACCCCGTCCAATGCCTGACCATTCCTTCAGTGAAGAAACTTTTCCTAATATCCAATCTGAACCTCCTCTGGCCATTTTTCCTTGCCCTTTGCTGTCCCTCGTGCCCTGGGAGCAGAGCCTGATGCTCACATGGCTGCACCTTCCTGTCAGGAATTGTGAAGAGTGAGGAAGTTCCCCTGAGCCTCCTTTCCTCCAGAGCAAACAGTTCTAGCTCCCTCATCATGGGACTGATGTTCCAGACTCTTTGCCAGCTCCATTCCCTTCTCTGGACACAAGATTCCCAAATCCTCAAAGCCCAGCTTAGGACTGTTCTCCCAACAAAGGCATGGATGGATGACTATTTATCCAGAACAATTTATCACTTGCATTCTGATGGAAATTAATGACTTTGATGATAAACTCCGCTATGAAATTAATGATGCTAAATCCCAGATATTAAATATAGACCTCAAGAATCCATGATTAAAAAGCTGTGAGATCTCTTTATTTTTGGGGCCTAACAAAGAGACACAGTTATCTATATTTCTCCCAGCAGTTAGTTCTCCTCCTACTCAAAATGTAAAATTGATTTGTTGCGTTGGGAAATAAACAACAAAAAATGATGCTTATCTTAGTTCGGTGATATGGCCATGATAAAAATTAATTGGTCACCAAAAATTAGTATTCGAAGCACAGAACACTCAGTATGAAAAAGAGAAGACTGCTAAAACATCCACCAAAACGTGGATTTGGAAATCTTGTTCTAGAAATGCAATTCAAGTTCTCCAAGGTATCACTGAGGTGATGGAGATGGATGGGAGCTCAGGAATCACAAACACTGGGCAGGGATTTAACAAAAGGACTTCTGGTATGAGCAGAACATGGTGTTTATTTTGCTTAACCTGTTTTTTTCTCATGTCAGAAAGGGCTTTGGGTCATTAGGATGTTTCAGAACATGGCACAGACTCCTCCTCCCTTCTGTTACCAACCCTCAGAAGAAATTTGAGGGTTTGGAAAAATTTGCAGCTCCCCCGCTCAGTGTATATATTTAAATATATAAATATATATGTGAAATATCCAGAAGAAAAAGTCAGAAAAACCATCATGATAAAATGAGGGATGTGAAGGCAAATAAAATAATCCCTCTGAAATATTAATACAGAATATTATTATACTCTTGTAGATTTTTTCCCCCCAGAACTAAACCAATATTTAAATCTTATATAAAACATCCACAGTTTTGGATTTTATGAACTAAAAAACAGACAGTATTTGAGGGGTAAAAAAAAGAGGGAAATATCCAGAGACTGGCATAGACTTTGACCAATCCTGCAGCCCTTGAGGGAAATTATTACAATAGACATCAAAGATCTTTCCCTCCAATTACACTTAAAGTGTGTTACAATGTGTTCTGTAAACATGGGGAGAACATCCCGTGTCCTTAAATAACAAACAGACTTTTGAAGTCGAGAAAATTTAAGATCTCCAGAGAAAGCTGTGGTGGCTCCAGAGGAGTTCATGCCTTGCAGAAGGACTCAGGGACGTTCCATGTGGGATTACCACAAGGATAGCTCAGTTTTGGAAGAAGGAAGGGACTGACTAAAAACCATCTCAGTGGAAAGCGATGGACAATTGTGTATTAGCCTGAAGTAGGTTTTATAATCCAGCATCACTTGTTATGGAATGTTAACAAAAACAAAGGCACAGAAAATAAGGACAGGATAGTCCCAGCTGGGTCTCTTGAAAAGGCAAGAAAAAAATCCACTAGATCCTGGGGAAAAAAAAAATAAATTCTGTGAAATGTTCAGGCACACAAATAATTGCAATTAAAGCCAGAAAAGGCATTAATCACACTGAATCTCTGACACCCAGCTCCACTGGGACAGATTGGTGTAGACTCAGCAGCCACCAAGGGAATTATTTCCCTATCCGTAGATGTTGTGGGGTTTTATTCCTAAAAGTTAGAAGAAGTTAGAAATAACCAATTTCAGGGGAAACCCCCCTATAAATCAAGACACACAGACACACTCCACCCCGGTAACTTTCTCTTTCTTAAAATGATAAATTGATTATTCTTCCTCATGGGTATGGCTCACTCATCCACCTTGCACCCACCTCGTCCATCCCACCACCAGGAGCCCCCTCCACCTGTGTCACCACAGGGAGACACCAGGGCTTCCTTCCAGGGGAGGGAGGAAGGGTCTTATCTACAAGGAAAGGAGCAGGTAAGGGTGTTAAAGCCATGGAAAGCAGTGGAAGACCAGCTTGTGCCAGCTGGGAAGGCTGGAGGACCTGGAAGCTGCTCCCAAATGGGGATAGTTGAAAGAGCTGATGCATCTGAATAGATTTGCCTGTAGGAGCAGCCATGAATAAATTGGGGTGAATTCAGAGGTGTGCCAATGGCCAATAGTCACCCTTTGTCATCAGCCCAGGGCCCTCGGGTTGAATTTCAGTCTGAGGTTGTAATGAATTCAGTGCTGGGCTTTAAATGGACTTTAGAAATTTGAAGTAACAGCATCTAAATCCAGCATTGTTGCCCTCCAACAGCAGCTCAGCTACCCCAGTTATATTTATTAACCTTTTCCAATTACTAATTTTGCAAGCTTGTGGCAATGTAGTTGGGGTTGTAATTACTCTCCTAGGGTATTAAGGAAAGATTATCCAAAATTTGGTCTCCTTCTTAAATATATCCATTAAAAATTAATATAACAGATCATTATCTAATATATATTACTAATACAAAGCAAACAAGTTAATCCTTCCACCTTGAACCTGACTTTCATCCACATATACATTCCAAAATAACTATTTTTTCATTTAAATCTTGTCATTTAAACTTTTTACCCCTCTTGCTGATCCACAAACCACACAGCAAAGCATTGTTGAGAGTTGCAGAGACCCAGCGTGAGGGACAGCAGATTCTTGATCCAAGAACACCACAGAAAACATAACACATATATGTAGATACACACAAATAGGAAAATTAAGGAAAAAAGAGGAAAGAAGAAAAATTTTGGATTGGAACAAAGTTGCCAGTGATGGGACCCATCAGAATTCACTGCCTCTGCCTTGTTCCATTTCTCAATGCCCCTGCTCTCCTCCTGCCACACAGTTGGGAATAAAAATTCTGACTGAGAAATATTTTTCAAATGCTGAGCAGAGTCATGATGAGAATGGAACGCAGAAATCTGCAAATGTGGAGCATGCGGAGTTTTTTATTCTTTTCTGTTTCCCCCACCACTTTCCTTTCCATACAGGAGATTTAATTGGGTGAGAAGATTTATGTTTGCAAAGATACAGACACACACAATATATATTATAGTTTTACAGACGTGATTCTTTGGCACTTATTTTACTAAGAATTTCCAAATCCACTTTAACCTAAATTAAGAATTCCCTAATCCAGATTAGAGCTGAAAAGCAAACGTAACCTCGAGCTGTAATTTGCCAAAGTAAAGGCCCCACTGCACCGAGAGAGCAAAGTAAAGGGCTTCCCTGTAAATGAGAAAGGATTAGGCCCATGGAAAAGTATTGCTATAGCAACAAAATAATTCATGGGAATATGGATAACAAAGCCGGAGCCCCAGAGATGGGAGGGAAGAGGCTTTAATCACACCCCACTCCCCTTGGCCGTACCAACACGCGGAAAGAAACGCCCGCCGGTTCGCTTTGTGGTTTGGTTTTGGGCTCATTTTATCAACACCAGTGGGCAGCTTCCAGCCTCTGACAGAACATCCTGGCTGAAGGGAAGATAAGTGTCAGAACATCCTGGCTGAAGGGAAGATGAGCAGCCACAGAACCCCCGCTCCGATGGGAACCGCGGCTGGGCCGAGTTCGTGTGGACGTCTCACAACCAGCCACGCTCATTCCCTGGGCAGGATTGTGTGATGTTTCCACCTTCCATCCCACCCAGCAGAAACCCTCCCATCCTGGCAGGCAGCTCTTTCCCAGAATGTTTTGCTAATTGGACCTTCCAACAGGAGTCTGCAGTCCCAGCTCTTCCCGCTCCACAGCCGTGCAGGAAAAGCTTTCTGCATCTTCCTCTGGAAGATGGCTTTAAAACTTAGCAAAATTTATTATCATCACCATTTATCCTTTCAGGCTGTAAAAAGCTGCCAGTGAAACCCCCCAAAAGGCTTAATGCATTACCAAAGCACTAATTTTATTCTTCATTATTCCCCCAAACCTACATTTGGAGCCAGAGCTCCTGCTCTGTGGAGAGCTCCTGGTTAATGTATTTCTGTGTGTAGATCGTTGACAGAGACCATTTTTCTTGCCTCTCAGGTGGCTCGTAGAGCAAGATTTATGTCCATTATGCATAAATTCCTTGCAATATTGCTCCAGCATAATCAGCAGAAAATCTGAGCCAGCACCCACAGCAGCCACAAAACACCACCAGAGACAGCTGAACTTGGGCCACTTTCCTCGAGTCCCAGGGACTCTGTTCCCATTGAAATCAGAGGCTGATTTTGTCCCTGATGGGTCTAAGGGACCACAAGGGTCCCCTTGCCATGCTGACACCCAGCACTGTCCTTGAGTGGCCTCAATGCAAATGTCACCATCAGATGGGACAGCCCAGATTGGATATTAAACCTTTCATTAGATCTGACCCTGAATTTCTGTAACTAAACAAGAATTTAAAACCATTTCAAATCACTTTGTATCCCTAAAGCAATGTCAGCATCCTTCTCTCTGGCTTATATTTTTAATCTTTTTGCATATCCCCAAATCTTACCACACGAATATCCTCAAGCCCCAAATCATTCAAAACCTTCAGTTTAATTTTAAGTTTGGGTAGGAAGGAACCTTAAAGATCATCTAGCTCCTACCCCTCATTAGGCTTAATATAGACAACTAACTATTAACTATATATGTCTATCTGACATATCCTGGTCTCATCAGTGATTTCATCCTGCAAGAGGCAAAGGCTCCTCAGCATTACACAGATTGCAGCCAAGCCTTTGGTAACTGAGCTGGGGGTTCAGGAGCTATTCCTGATTTACACTGCAGTGGAGCAAAGAAGAATTGTATTCAAATTGGTCTGGACTCTTTGAGAAGATTTTAGATTATTTCTCAGCAACACTGCCACGACACCTTCATAGAGATTCCTGGTTTTGCTGAGCGAAAAGCCATACTTTAAAAGAGATTAACTAGTTTTGGGCAATGGGAAATCATCACAATGTTAATAATTGTTGGAGTAAAGGGGATTCTTTGTTACCCCTCGGGGAGAGGCAGCAGCGGCCCACGAAGGAATTGCTGAGAGGGAAGAGATGAAGGAAGAGATGAACTGCGCCTAACTTGGGCCGGCTAAAAATTGGGCACTGACGTCCCATGCGATGATGTAGTGCCTCTAACGAGCACCCTCCCCCAGAACATGACTCATCCCAGCTCTCAGCTGACTATGAGGAAGCCTCAGCCTAAATTTTGGATTATTAAAATTGGTGAAATTAATCTCTGTGTCCCCGAAGTGAAATGAGATCTTTGAGAGCTGTGCTTGAGTTCTCACACAAAACCAGCCGAGTCATTCAAATTGCATGGGCTGCCTTTCAATTCCTGCAATTCCCACTTGTGCCTCTTGGAAGACCATCCTTTATATTTTGATTGAATTTATTGATTTATATTTATTTATTAGACTTCTTTTCTTCCCAGGCTCTCAGATCAATATCAGGTCAACAGTGGCACAGAATGATTATCATGGCTGCCTGGCCACTAAACAGGGGCAAATTCCCACTGCTCTTGTTACAGGAAAAACAGAGAGCACAAACTGCCCTGAAAATCCACAAAGGCATCAAATTAAACTGGAAACTCAAAATTCATCTCGATGAGCTATGTTTAAATGCCGTATCATGGCAATTAAACACTTCTGGTTTCCCATTTCAGCAAACACTGAAATAAAAGCCTGATGTTCCACCTGATTTTCTTCTTTGCTCTCAGCTGTGGGGACCATGTCTGGGTCCCCATCCCTGTCCTTGCTCTGTGGCTGCATCAGTGACCAGCAGAGCACCCAGCAGCATCTCTGGGAGGGCATCTCTGCCCAGCAGGCAGCAGCAGCCACCTCCAAAATGCCTGAGGATGCTGCAGAGGAGGGGGACGGGCACCCAGCGATGGAGCATTGTCACCACTGCCAGGCTGGGGACAAAGACAAAACCACCTTCATCCTTCACCCGCACAGCAAAACCACACTGACTTAGAGTTCAGCCTCCTCCTCGCCCAGAGAGGAGGCAGGAAGTAAATTTCTTCCAGAAAATGTTATTAAAATGTAACTTTTAAGCTGCATTTTCCACGGGCACGCCGGCTCTGTGTCGCGTCCCAGCCCCTACAAGGTGAAACACCTTTATTCCGCGCATTGGAAGCCTCTTCTGGCTGGGGACAGGGGGGGTTTCATCCTCGTCGCGAGCCCCTAGAGGGAGACATGACCCCGATTTTGGGAGGAGGCTCTGTCGGGATCCAGGCAGCGGCTCCCGCATCCCGGCTCCCGGCAGCCACGGAAAAGGGATGCTCCGGGACTCAGCTCCTTCTCCTCGCCCTGGAGGGATGCGGGTGCTGGGTGAGCTGCAGGAGACACCGCGGGAAGCGCTGCCCGCCCCACGGATGCGGGAGCAGCCCCTGGGACGGCGCATCCCGCTTGGATCCGAGGGCATGGATGCTGCCAAGAGCAGCTCCCAGCCGACCCGGGGACGTGGCGGCTCCGGCTTCTCCCTCCGGGAAAAACCTGGCTGTAGCAGCCTTCAGCGTGCCTCTTTGCCAGCATGATGGCCCTCTTTATCTCCTTGTTCATGGTCATAGTCACACCCCAATTCCAGGAAAGAAAAATGGTTTTCAAACGCCACAAGAAGAGCAGGACTAGATTATCACCACATTTACTTGGACAATAAAATATCACCAATTCGCCAAGATAAACTACGTGGAAGATTAGTCTGAACTGCCAATTTCTTAAAATGTTTCTCATTTCTTGGTTATGGCTATTTTTTGCAAATTTCCCTTTCAGAAATCACATTTCTTTCAAATCAGCTCGTTGCCCTAGGGTTGTTGACCTTTATTTCTCCCATCTGGAAAACAAATGAAGCAGGAAGGATAACAATATGAGATCCTAATCAGAAGTGCTGTTTGTTTTTTTGGAAGCTTGGTTTCTAACTTATATATTTTCCCCTAAAGGCACTGCCAGCAATACACTGGATAACCCTGCTGCAAGGAAAACCAGCAGCTTGGCCAAAAGTCTTTGTGGGCATCTTATCAGTGGTGAAATGAAGACAAAAAAACCCCCAAATTATCAGTAAAAATGAACACAGATGTAGCTGCAACAGCAGAGCTCAAGAACCAGGTGAGGAGCCTTGGTGCTGCATCTAAAGACTTGTCAGCCCAGATTTGTCCTAAAAAGTTTAACCTGAGGTTGAGTGACAGCCAAGGATAAAACAAATTATTACTGCTAATTTTGTAAAAAACAATTCATAAATTGGGTTATAATAAATAAGGATGCATAGGGAGGGGTTCATTGAGGTGGCTGAGCCAGAGGGAAGAGGAAAAGCAGCTGAACACCAAGACAAACCAGTTTTGGGTTTTCTCACCAAGCAAAGCCAGCTCCCAGGCTGAGGATGCAGATGAGCACAACAATTTGTTAGATTGAAAAAGGAATTTGTTAATTTGGAGGATCCAATTCCCATAGTTCTAACTGGAGAATTTCTGAGTTCACTCATACTGGAAATAAACCTGATTTGGGGGAATGATAGCAAGGCTTTAAATTTTTTATTATTAGAAATCTGTGGGCAGCAAAATCAATAGTTTTTAGGCAGCTCTGTTAAAAAGGGAATAATACATTTCAGCGCTCATTAAATGCTATTCTTTTCTCAACAATCTCATTGTTTTTCTCACCACTACCTGTCACCCAGGTATTGAATTAGCCTTAAAATCAGCCAGGTGTTGGACTCCTTGGTCCCTGAGGGTCTCAGCTCAGGATATTCTCTGCTTCTGTGATTCTAAAACTCTGCAAGGCTTTGTAGAAAAACATCACATAAACCCAGTTGGTCTTTAAGGTGCCTGCCAACCCAAACCAGCCTGTGATTCTGTAATTCCATGAAAACCTTTTGCTGCAAACCCACGAAAGACAAGTGGCTGAGCGAGTGCTGCCTGACCACAGATGGAGAGAGGTGGGATGTTTAAAGAGAATAATATTGGACCAAGGGGAAGAATTTGGGGAGAGCAGCAGCAGCTGCCAGCTGGGGCAGAGCCAGTTTGGTGGCACTGATGGAGACCTGCCCCGAGTCCAACCCCTGCAGCTCCTGGGCTGCAGCTCCAGGAGCAGACCCATTCCATGTGCAGCTCCTGTGCCTGCTCCCAGCCTTTAGAGAACCTTCGTGGTGATAAATTGTATAAATGGAGGTTGTGACCCCCAAATTCCAGGGGATCATCAGTGTCCCCTCTACACGCCACCAGCAACGAGCACAAGGGCTGCTGGAGCAGAGTCTCTTCTGAAGGACACACTCCTTGTATCCCATAATAACAGATTCCATTTAAAAATAGCAAATGATAGTCAGAGGAATAATAAAAACTAGAAAATCATCCAAAACCCCAGCAATACATCAAAGCCAGTTTAATAGCCCTTAATACTGTCACTGACACAGCTCCTGTGCTTGCAGGGCTGGATGATGGAATGGGCAGAAGTTCCCGGGTTTGGAGTATTTTCACCCTAAAACTCTGTTGCTTCCTGCATGTAAATTATAGATAATGGTTCTGCTGACAAGAGGTTGCACTTAGCTGACTCTGCTACGAGGTAAAATTGGAAGAAAATACCTGGTTAAAGAACTATTGTCATTCTTTCCCCTTGGAAAAAATTAGAAAAAAAACAACAAAAAAAAGAAAAAACAAAACCAACCAAGATGCAAAGAGTTAATTGCACAGGGCTTCTTCTATCTCCTGGCTGGTTACTGAGCCAGAGCCATAACTGAGGGCTTTGGGATACTGAGAGGAAACGTGATTTGATGTAGTAGGGGCAATCCCATGCTTATCAAATCATCTTGCTTGCCTGTAAAGCTAAGCTCTAATTTATGGTGTTTTATGAAGCCCCAGATCGAGCCAAGGCTATAAAAATCAGGACTTAATATTCAGGAATAAAAATGCAGAGAGTACCACCGATGTGACTTTTTTTTCTTTAAGTACTTGTATCCTCCTCCCATTAAACAAAGCCAGGGAGTGTGACAATAATGGGATGCTGTGCACCAGAGAGAACAAGACAAACAGACCAGGTCTGTGATTCCTAAGCCACAGGAACTTGCTGCTCTGCATGGATTAAAAGGCAGAATTTTGGCTCATACACCAGAACAATGGCTAATAAACCACCATGCATCATATAGCCCTTAGCAAGCTTATTCTTATTTTTAAACTTTTTCCCCTCTGAGAAAGCTTAGAAAATCTCTCAAACATCTGCCCACCAGATAGGTTTTTTCTTCTAGTGACCAAATGCCCAGAAAGAAGCTGAAAATTTGTGTGCAGCTGTTTGGAGAGCAGCCCTTTCATTTACTCACCTGAGGAAAAGGAAGAGATTCCCTTTTTTTATGTGCATGAAAAAGGAAAATAAGAGAGATGGGAAATTTCTAATCCATCCCTGCACTCTCCAGAGCCACCACTGCATCTGACATACTTTGCCACTGCTTTCCCTCTCTGATCTTATCACAGTCATTAGGGGGAACACCTATCTACTTAAATTACATTTTAAGACTCATGATACCTGTTTAATGTTAGATCTCTATTGAGCAAACCTTTAAACACTCACCTCACTTCCAAAGGTGTTTTTATGATTTAACAGCTGCCTAAATTATTGCTGTGCAGAGATAAGGTTATTTACACATTTATATTAAGTGCACAACTGATTTAATCTCCTAAATCTGTGTTGAAAATCCTCAAGAAAAAAAATAATAAAATTAAACAAGACAGCAATTATACAAGAATTGGTTAAAACATCACTTGATTTTTACTTGGAGATTTTGGGATCTAATTAAGCAGCAGGGCTGATGTGTTCAGCTCTGTCCTGCTGGCTTCCCAAAGGGATCCAAACCCTCCCTCGTTTGAACGGTCCAGCCTTGATCATGAAAGGATGTGCTAATGACGGGCGTGGGCACCACGCAGGCTGGAGGAACCGAGTGAATTCGGGCACTGCAACACCTGAAGTCACTTTTCCTGTGATTTAAAGACAGAAAAATGCGCAGTCTCTTCAAATGTCTTAAGGATATGCATGGATGGGCTCTTTAGGAGCAGCCTGTGCCGGGAAGAAGTCGCTCCCCCAGCTGCTCATTAAAAGCCGCTTGCTGCAGGTTTTGAACAGATCTGTTGGCAAAGCAGTTCAAATGAGCACTTTAATTCTCTCCAGGCAGGAAAGAAATAATAATAATAAAAAAATCAGCTGGGGTAGCTGGGACCAGTAATTCAAACAATTTAAACCAACCTGGCTGAGAGGAATTAGGAGAGTGAGCACACAGCCCTGGACCAGCAGGCTGGCAGAGGAGGGATGCCATCAGCTCATCCCACTGGATTTTCCCCCTCAGCCAGCACACAAACCGCGTTCCCATTCCTGCCCCACATGAGTCAATTGTTTGTGTACTTAAATAAAAATACTTGCTGCAGCAAAGGTCCAAAACCAGTCATTGCATTATTTTAAATATTTTTCCTCATTAGTATGGATTTCTGAATTTCTTTTTCTGAGCTTTTTTTTCCCCCTGAATGATGGATTTCTGCAATTTCTGTGTTGCACGTGACTCGGAGGACACGGCACAGGGCTCAGGAGGCAGGATCCTTTAGATCCAGCATCTCTGCCCATGACTATTTATGTGATGCCAGCAAAACTGAATAGATTCCTTGAAGCATCATTATGAATCTGCAACCGAATTCCCAGGTAACACTCCAGGGTACAAAACCTGTCTGGCGTTGCCATTCCCTGGATGAACCCCTGGCTCTGCTCAACCTTTGCACCAGGCTGGAATTCCACCTGTGGATGCAGGATCAGGACATGGCAAGGCATGTTTGTGGCCCAAGGTTATTTCTGTCCATAGACAGAGGGCATTAAGCAGATATCAAAGGTGCACTGTAGGTAATATTTTTGTTTCCTACAGCTTAAAATTCATGATGCAGCTGTGTAGTCAGCATTTAAATCCAGGATTTTCTTCATACACTCTCCATGTGCTGGGGGGGAAAAAAATTCTTATCCATACTGAGGCAGAAAAACAACTCACTAAAACACCATCTAAAACAGGAGGTTTGAACTCATTGAAACTCTATTATATGCTTGAGTAACTCCTGGAACAATAGAAAGCTGTGCATGATTATGCAGACAGGCAGAAATATTCCAGGCAGATGTTGTCCTTACTGCCACTCTTGGAGTCTCATTCCTGCCCTGGACACCATTGTCCCTGCAATTGTCCCTTTGAGGTGGTCACACCAGGAGAAGAGGGTAATGGTGCATCTCTAAGCCAGGTACTGACATTTCTTTATGTTATTTATAGGATCTCCAGTCATCTCAGCTCTCTTTTGAAAAAATAATAAATACGAGGCTGACACGTTTTCAGGAAAAAGGTTTAAAACAAGGATCTTTAAGGATGTGCCATAGAAGACAAGTAATCGGCTTTTTGTTTTCATTAGGGAATACCTGACTGATCATTTCCAAGTTCTTGGTGACGGGGAATTCTTAAAAGTGTAGCATTGGAAAGGTAAATGGACAAAGGGAAAACCATCAGTAATAATATCCCTAAATTCCCAAGGAATTGGGTGTTGCTGGAGAGGTCACTACTCTGTCACAATTCAGTTTTTATTTAGTTCACACTCTTGCACCTGCAAGCCACACAAACCCCTGCCTGACCTCTCCACCTGGACATGGAAGTGCCCGTGGCACAAGCACACAAACTCTGTAAGGAATCAGACTTTCCAGCTCCCTCTGCTCTCCTGTCACCCTGTGAAGAGGGTGACTGATGGTCACACCAGCACTGTCACCCCCAGAGCAACCATTGTGGGCTCATTGCTTTGCCTGGGTGCTTTAACGTGGGAAATGTTGGACCAGAGAGCTCCCAAGGCCTGGAGCATTCAGGGTCAGAGATGGAGATGGATAGAATGTTTGACCTAAGGCCTTGGAGAAGGCTTGAGAGTTTAGAACAGTAAAGGTAAAACTGGCATTTGTAGTTTAAACAGAAATATGTTTTAAGGAAGTAGAAACATGCCTCATATAAGCAGACAAATATGTTAAGCAAGATACTAGAAAATATTAAAGTTTAGTAATAGAACTTGTTATAGAGTTGTTAAAAGTAGAAGGTATAACAAGAAGTTTTTGTAGAATTACATGATTGGATAAAAAGAGACACGTTGCAGTAGAAACATAGTAAACGTATCAATGATTGGCTTATGAAGATGCTAGAGAATTTTGTGGAAGTAGTTACTTGGGTAAGAAACTTATAAAAGACATTGTAATTAGAATTAAGATGGTTTTCTGGTCTCATGGCACTGAATGTAACAACCTAAAGGTCTCCCCCTTCCACAAGACTGATTCTGCAATGAATCATCCTTTAATCGCCACATCAGTCAACCCTGTCTTGTCTGTATCCCAAACGCTTTCATCCTATGGGAAAAGCCCTGTGGAAACCCTGAGCATGGCACAGCGCCTGGGACACCTTGCTGTGGTTGCACCTTCCAAGAGAAAAAGCAGGACCTGCAAAGAGCAATGCTGAGCACAGATCGGGCACTGGCTCTCACCTCGTTCAGATGCAGCTCAGGTTGTTCTTCCCTTGGGTAGAAAACCCTGAGCAGGGAGGAGGCTCTGGTGTGGTTGTGGTTTTGTTCTCATGTTTTATTTCAACAAAGGGATGGAGTGCTGGCTTAGAGATGCAAGGGCTCAGCAGCACGAGGTTCATAACCAGCCCTGGTTCCACAAACGCCCACCCGCAGCCGCTCACTAAACCAGGCAAGCACCACCTCCATTCAGGTAGTCCATCACGTGAGAAACCCAAAGAGTTTATAGAAATGATTGTCAAAGACCCCATCATTTTGCAGTTAGGATAATTAATAAGGTGTGCACAAAATCCAGGAGTGTTTTACCACACGTTTGCAGCTGAATTGCATTATTGTTGTTATAATAAAAGAGAGCCACATGGTAACAAGAGCACCAGGGACCCAGCCTGATGAAACTGTTAAACATCAATAGGAAAATCAGAGGGGAAGCATCAAGTTTTCCTTTAAAATCAGTTTGGTTTTCTAGAGCTGTGACTTTTATTTAGTAGGTTTTGTGAAAGAGCTTCTGTTTATAAAAATTATTGGGTAGTGTTGGCTGTCAGAAAACATAAACAGGCAATTAGAGCAATAAGTAGAATGATGGAATGAACTCCTCTGGCAGCCTCCTATCTGGAGCCAAGCAAGGCCCCAATTTCATGAAAAATTAGGCATGTGTTTAAGTCCACAAGACCATCTAAGGAGCCTACAGGGACTACTCAGACATTAAAGTGTGAGTGAGTGGCTTATAAAAGATCAGAGGTACCTTGGGGAAACTGGATTGCAGGGACAGTCAGTGGTTCTGCTGGGATGTGGAACTACCTAAAACTCATTTCAAGAAGACTCCTGGAAGTGTTGAACATTCTGCACACAGTTTGGATTACCTTTAATGGATATAACCTGTCTGGTGACCATGGAAGGACTGTTTAATTCTCTGTCTCTATTCCACACCCAGATTCTACACTGTGCTTTCCTGCTAAGTCTCAGTGGTGGAAATAGCTGGATCTTCCATGGAATAAAAAGGACTTTGGGCGTTTGTAGCGACCATGAGCTTATGGACTGTGAAATTGTGTGAAGAACAGAACAGCCCTGACAAGACAAATGTGATTAAGTGCACAACATCACTCGATTATCCTTGTTTCTTCCACTCTATAAAAATCCATTGAACCCAATTTTCTGCATGAAAACCTGACCATTGGTGTGCCTGAAACTGCTCTCAGTAGCTTTGCCCCAGATCTGCACATCATCTCCTGCACGAATTCCATCCTTAAAGTTATTCTGATGGACCCACAGGAAGAGAAAAACTGCTAAAATGAACTTCTGTGATGCTTTAACATGTTTTTGAAATATTCTTGGGGATAACTGGGCAGGACTAACACATGTGGCACTCTGGATGCCTCCCCCAAAATTACTTCCAAGGGATGCTTTCCCTGAGCTCATTCTCAGACACTGGGGTTGTTGTAGGGGTACTGAGTGGGGGCAGCTGAACCAGATTTCTGGGTGGATTATTCTGAAACAACTGTTCCTGAAGAGTTCTCACAATGGAGAAATGTTTCTGGAGGAAACTTCTCAGCAATTGCTGAAAAAGTGGGCAAAACTGATTAACAGAAGAATGAATACTGCCAAGAGGGATGTCCTTTCTTCTTCCTTCTCCAAAAAATGCATGAAGCCAGACCAGATCTTCTCCTAACACAATTCCCCCAGAGCCAGAGCAATTTTCCCTACTGGCACCTTGTGTTGTGGGTTTTGTCTGAGTGAAGGGCAGCACTGAGACCTGACAATAACAGCCACTTTTTGCTTCTGTGACTTCTTAGTAACTTGAGGCACTGAAGAACCACCTTCTCCTGAGACAGCTGGACCTCCTAGGGAGATAAATCTATGGGGAAGGGCTCTGTATGACCTTTGCCAGCCAGAAGGCAGAAGCTGGCTGACTCCTGCCACCCTGCTCCTTCCCATCCCTCAGTGTTTTGTTCATACCCGAACTTGACCCAAACTGGTTCCTCCCCATCCTAACTGAAGCCTTTCTGTTAAACCCAGCATGCAGTGTTAAACCCTGCACTTAGGAAGGGTGCAAGCCAGGCAGTGAGGCACCACACTTCAACTCTGCTCATGCCTCATCTCCCTTCCCAGGCACAGAGAGCACGGACAGTGTCAGCTGAAACAGGCAATTAGTCCCCCTCTAGCACGAGCAGCTCGAACTGTAACATCATGCCAGCCGTGATTAAGAGTGATACAGCACATCATCATTGTCAACACTATTCAACCAATGTAAACCTTAGTTAGAAATGTACTTGTCAGAGAAAAATGCGCCTTTGATTTCTATTACACTTTCCCCAGTAATTGCTGTCATCAGTGGCAGGTTATTATTACAGTTGAATAGAGTTTCAGTAATTACTTTTGCACAGATTCTAACAGCTTTTAGATTGAATGATATTCTGACAGTTTGAATACTCTTGACAACAATTACCTTTTTCCTGGTTAACACTGATTCAGGAAAATTAAAAATTAAATCTGTTCAGAGGAAACACTTATGTATGGCACTAGTAAGTGGGCTGATACAAAAATGTGTAAATTACAGAATGACTTAGAATAAAAAGTTCTTTTGCTCTTCCTCTTATGCTTTTTAAAAAATCAGCACTTAGGGTACATGCAGTTCATGCTGGTTAGATTACCAGTAAATGATGTGAAATGATTTAAAGCACTTCTAAATCCACTTCCTACTGATCAGCTTGAAATGAAGAAAACACTATTATGGAGGAAGCCTTGTTGCTCCCACCCTAATTTTTGTCTTTGGTAACAGTCAGATAATGGCTTTTGGCTTTCCGACCATTATTGTTAATCTCACATCATCAGATTATTTAAAAAAAAACAACAAACAAGCAGACTGTTTTACAGTGGTAGCCTAGGAAAAAAAAACCCAGCATGTTTGTTACTCCTGATAAATTTATCTAATATTGCAAGGGTCATAACTCAAACGGCTTGATTAAAAAGAAGTCTCCTGCACAGAACCCTCCAATTTAATTTTGATGGAATAACTGGCCTTGTGGATAAGGGAGACAGAGTTGATGTGATACATCTTCTTATTAGTAAGCTTTCTGCTACTGTTCCACATGACATTCTTATAATAAAACTAAGAAAATATGGTCTAGAACTAGATAAAATTACTATGAGGTAGAGGGAACAATTGGCTGAAAAACTGCTTTCAAGGAGTAGCTATCAATGGTTCACTGTCAAAGCAGGAAGAAGTTTCAGGTGAGATTCCTCAGGGATCTGTCCTTGCTCCAGCTCTGTTCAATATTTTCATAATGACTCAGTTAAAGGGAAAAGAGATTACATTTATAAAATTTGCAATGTTGAGGAGCTGGGATGGTGGGAACCCTTGGGAGGTCTGGATCAAAATCTGAAAAGATATTAACAGTTTGGAGTGATGGCCTGAAATTAAGATAAAATTCAATAAAGCCAAGTGTAAAATGTTACACTTAGAGAAGAGAAATCAGATGCAAATGGGAAATTGCCAGTAAGGGAACTCCATTACACATTCAAATTTATAGTGGCCTATGAGCTCCATACCAAACAAAGGAGTAAAACTGCTCCAGAAAAAGTAATTTCAGGGATTTGTGAACAGGAGCATCCTACATGACACCACTGTGGTAATTCTCCCACCATCACTGAGCTGGGATGTTGTGCCCTGTCTCGAGATCACGGTTTCAAAAAAAGGCGCAAAGAAACTGGAAAGAATTTAACAAACTCCAGCTTGGAGCAGCAAAAATGGCAAGGGTTGAAATCATGGAAATACAGAATGATGGAATGGTTTATGGTGGGAGGGATGATCAAACCCATCCCATTCCACCCCTGCCATTGGCAGGGACAATTTCCCCTACCCCAGGTTGCTCCAAGCTCCATCCAGCCTGGCCTTGGACACTTCCAGGGATGCAGGGGCAGCCACAGCTGCTCTGGGCACCCTGTGCCAGGGCCTGCCCACCCTCCCAGGGAAGAATTCCTTGCCAATATCCCATCTAAACTTCCCTTCCTTCAGCTTCGAGCCTTTCCCTCCTTTGCACTGCCCGGCCTACAGAGTCTGTTGCAAAGCTGTGATTGAGCCTTTAGTTTTTGACACCACTTCCCACCTCTGATCTACTTGTGTATTAAAATATCATCGTCCTTTTTTTCTCCTGCACATTAGAATTATAGATATAGTTTATTGTTACACTTTCCATAGAGCCTTCTCTTTTTATTAGCATTGTACAATCTGTACAAAAGCAAAATTTAGTCCTTTCAGGGAGCTGAAAGGAAGCAATCGTTTACATGACAAATCCAACATTATCATATGTAAACCTCATTTACTATGTAATGTCTTCCTGTTTCCAGTTCATTAATTGAATGAAACCTATTTTCACATTCTGGTAGGCAGCAGGATTCTCCAACTAACACAAATAGTGCTTTTAGGGAAAAAAAATAAATGTAATGCTAGAAAATATTTCACTTACTGGCTGGTCCAAAGCTATGTGGATTTCTGAAAAATAAAATAGTTTTCTATATATTTCTCAAAAAAACCCAATAATGTGAATTACACAGGCCAAGTTTGTGCAGCAAATTTGGATGGAGAACTGCCTGGTAAAGTACTACTCTTTAACCTTCATTGTGTATTAAAATGACACTTGTGATACCCAACCACACTCCTATAAATACAATCAGATAAACACAACTAAATTACAACCTAATTTATCATACACAACACTTTAGGGATTCATGACTGTTGGTTGTAATGGAAAGATGCTGACAAATATTTCGTTGCATTTCCTCCCAATGAAATCTATAGCCCTGAAACAGCAATGGCAATAAAGCTCCTCACAGGTTCCAGACCTTTAAAAAAAATAACTATTTTTGGAGTTCTACTTAGGTCCAAGGGGAAAAAAACAAACAAACAAACAAAAAATACCCAGCTGGAAGGGGACTTGTTAAAACAAACTATTGCACACTATTTGTGTTAATGTGGCATGAAAACTAAGAAAACACTGATGATATTTTAGAAAATGGTGACATTTTCTATGGCACAAAATAAAGCAGCATCACCAGCACATCATGCTCAAACCTGAGAAACAGAAAAGGAATGAAATTATGAAGAACAAACCCCAATTTTCTCTCAGCCCATAAGAGAAAACCCTGGGGTGGATGCTGGGATTTTGGACACTCCCAGGGTTTTTGGGCTCTGGTACCAGAGCTTCATCTGCATAACATGAACAAGCCAAACAAATCTGATATTAAAAGGAAAAAAATTGGCAATTTAAAATTGCCTGTTCCATTCCTTTTCTTTTTGACCTCAATCCAAAACCTTTCTAAGCCAAAGAAAAGACAAGCTCACAATTAGTGACTATGACCAGTTAATGGGTCTGTTCTGAACAAGCTTTTAAATAAAACAATCAGCAAGCCTGGGAAAAAACAACTTACTGGGCTATCTGAGGCCAATTTCTTTTAAGCACAGGTCACATTATTTTAAAATAAATTCCTTTCAGCAATTGTTCCATCAGGATTATGTCAGTCCAAAGGGAATAGACCCAAAATCTCTTGTTGCCAAATAACTTAATCTTGGTGCATCTGTAACTCTATTTTCTCCAAAGAAAACTAGTTCATAATATGGGTGGATTTGTAGTTTTTCTGAACAAAGTTGTTCCCTGGCAACTTCAAAAGCAAATTACATATAGGAAAAAAACCCAACCCAGCCGAAAAAAAAC